>OX387715.1:67192736-67385395 GCA_947577245.1 Andrena bucephala | reverse complement strand
TAGAGGCGCAGCGTCTTCGAAAGGCTTCGACGATGAAATTCAGGGCGTACCTCCTTTCGCTTCATGTTCTCCTGATACATTTGCTAAAATCTGGCCAAAATTTTCTGAACGCTCCAAAATTGATATTGTAACAGGAGAACATGATGTGAAAAGAGGTGGCACTAAGTTAGCGTCTTCGGAAAGAGAATCTAAGGCGAAGAACTATTCGACGTAGAGGCGCAGCGTCTTCGAAAGGCTTCGACGATGAAATTCAGGGCGTACCTCCTTTCGCTTCATGTTCTCCTGATACATTTGCTAAAATCTGGCCAAAATTTTCTGAACGCTCCAAAATTGAGATTGTAACAGGAGAACATGATGTGAAAAGAGGTGGCACTAAGTTAGCGTCTTCGGAAAGAGAATCTAAGGCGGAGAACTATTCGACGTAGAGGCGCAGCGTCTTCGAAAGGCTTCGACGATGAAATTCAGGGCGTACCTCCTTTCGCTTCATGTTCTCCTGATACATTTGCTAAAATCTGGCCAAAATTTTCTGAACGCTCCAAAATTGATATTGTAACAGGAGAACATGATGTGAAAAGAGGTGGCACTAAGTTAGCGTCTTCGGAAAGAGAATCTAAGGCGAAGAACTATTCGACGTAGAGGCGCAGCGTCTTCGAAAGGCTTCGACGATGAAATTCAGGGCGTACCTCCTTTCGCTTCATGTTCTCCTGATACATTTGCTAAAATCTGGCCAAAATTTTCTGAACGCTCCAAAATTGAGATTGTAACAGGAGAACATGATGTGAAAAGAGGTGGCACTAAGTTAGCGTCTTCGGAAAGAGAATCTAAGGCGGAGAACTATTCGACGTAGAGGCGCAGCGTCTTCGAAAGGCTTCGACGATGAAATTCAGGGCGTACCTCCTTTCGCTTCATGTTCTCCTGATACATTTGCTAAAATCTGGCCAAAATTTTCTGAACGCTCCAAAATTGAGATTGTAACAGGAGAACATGATGTGGAAAGAGGTGGCACTAAGTTAGCGTCTTCGGAAAGAGAATCTAAGGCGGAGAACTATTCGACGTAGAGGCGCAGCGTCTTCGAAAGGCTTCGACGATGAAATTCAGGGCGTACCTCCTTTCGCTTCATGTTCTCCTGATACATTTGCTAAAATCTGGCCAAAATTTTCTGAACGCTCCAAAATTGAGATTGTAACAGGAGAACATGATGTGGAAAGAGGTGGCACTAAGTTAGCGTCTTCGGAAAGAGAATCTAAGGCGGAGAACTATTCGACGTAGAGGCGCAGCGTCTTCGAAAGGCTTCGACGATGAAATTCAGGGCGTACCTCCTTTCGCTTCATGTTCTCCTGATACATTTGCTAAAATCTGGCCAAAATTTTCTGAACGCTCCAAAATTGATATTGTAACAGGAGAACATGATGTGAAAAGAGGTGGCACTAAGTTAGCGTCTTCGGAAAGAGAATCTAAGGCGGAGAACTATTCGACGTAGAGGCGCAGCGTCTTCGAAAGGCTTCGACGATGAAATTCAGGGCGTACCTCCTTTCGCTTCATGTTCTCCTGATACATTTGCTAAAATCTGGCCAAAATTTTCTGAACGCTCCAAAATTGAGATTGTAACAGGAGAACATGATGTGGAAAGAGGTGGCACTAAGTTAGCGTCTTCGGAAAGAGAATCTAAGGCGGAGAACTATTCGACGTAGAGGCGCAGCGTCTTCGAAAGGCTTCGACGATGAAATTCAGGGCGTACCTCCTTTCGCTTCATGTTCTCCTGATACATTTGCTAAAATCTGGCCAAAATTCTCTGAACGCTCCAAAATTGAGATTGTAACAGGAGAACATGATGTGGAAAGAGGTGGCACTAAGTTAGCGTCTTCGGAAAGAGAATCTAAGGCGGAGAACTATTCGACGTAGAGGCGCAGCGTCTTCGAAAGGCTTCGACGATGAAATTCAGGGCGTACCTCCTTTCGCTTCATGTTCTCCTGATACATTTGCTAAAATCTGGCCAAAATTTTCTGAACGCTCCAAAATTGATATTGTAACAGGAGAACATGATGTGAAAAGAGGTGGCACTAAGTTAGCGTCTTCGGAAAGAGAATCTAAGGCGAAGAACTATTCGACGTAGAGGCGCAGCGTCTTCGAAAGGCTTCGACGATGAAATTCAGGGCGTACCTCCTTTCGCTTCATGTTCTCCTGATACATTTGCTAAAATCTGGCCAAAATTCTCTGAACGCTCCAAAATTGAGATTGTAACAGGAGAACATGATGTGAAAAGAGGTGGCACTAAGTTAGCGTCTTCGGAAAGAGAATCTAAGGCGGAGAACTATTCGACGTAGAGGCGCAGCGTCTTCGAAAGGCTTCGACGATGAAATTCAGGGCGTACCTCCTTTCGCTTCATGTTCTCCTGATACATTTGCTAAAATCTGGCCAAAATTTTCTGAACGCTCCAAAATTGAGATTGTAACAGGAGAACATGATGTGGAAAGAGGTGGCACTAAGTTAGCGTCTTCGGAAAGAGAATCTAAGGCGGAGAACTATTCGACGTAGAGGCGCAGCGTCTTCGAAAGGCTTCGACGATGAAATTCAGGGCGTACCTCCTTTCGCTTCATGTTCTCCTGATACATTTGCTAAAATCTGGCCAAAATTCTCTGAACGCTCCAAAATTGAGATTGTAACAGGAGAACATGATGTGAAAAGAGGTGGCACTAAGTTAGCGTCTTCGGAAAGAGAATCTAAGGCGGAGAACTATTCGACGTAGAGGCGCAGCGTCTTCGAAAGGCTTCGACGATGAAATTCAGGGCGTACCTCCTTTCGCTTCATGTTCTCCTGATACATTTGCTAAAATCTGGCCAAAATTCTCTGAACGCTCCAAAATTGAGATTGTAACAGGAGAACATGATGTGGAAAGAGGTGGCACTAAGTTAGCGTCTTCGGAAAGAGAATCTAAGGCGGAGAACTATTCGACGTAGAGGCGCAGCGTCTTCGAAAGGCTTCGACGATGAAATTCAGGGCGTACCTCCTTTCGCTTCATGTTCTCCTGATACATTTGCTAAAATCTGGCCAAAATTTTCTGAACGCTCCAAAATTGAAATTGTAACAGGAGAACATGATGTGAAAAGAGGTGGCACTAAGTTAGCGTCTTCGGAAAGAGAATCTAAGGCGAAGAACTATTCGACGTAGAGGCGCAGCGTCTTCGAAAGGCTTCGACGATGAAATTCAGGGCGTACCTCCTTTCGCTTCATGTTCTCCTGATACATTTGCTAAAATCTGGCCAAAATTCTCTGAACGCTCCAAAATTGAGATTGTAACAGGAGAACATGATGTGAAAAGAGGTGGCACTAAGTTAGCGTCTTCGGAAAGAGAATCTAAGGCGGAGAACTATTCGACGTAGAGGCGCAGCGTCTTCGAAAGGCTTCGACGATGAAATTCAGGGCGTACCTCCTTTCGCTTCATGTTCTCCTGATACATTTGCTAAAATCTGGCCAAAATTCTCTGAACGCTCCAAAATTGAGATTGTAACAGGAGAACATGATGTGGAAAGAGGTGGCACTAAGTTAGCGTCTTCGGAAAGAGAATCTAAGGCGGAGAACTATTCGACGTAGAGGCGCAGCGTCTTCGAAAGGCTTCGACGATGAAATTCAGGGCGTACCTCCTTTCGCTTCATGTTCTCCTGATACATTTGCTAAAATCTGGCCCAAATTTTCAGAACGCTCCAAAATTGAGATTGTAACAGGAGAACATGATGTGGAAAGAGGTGGCACTAAGTTAGCGTCTTCGGAAAGAGAATCTAAGGCGGAGAACTATTCGACGTAGAGGCGCAGCGTCTTCGAAAGGCTTCGACGATGAAATTCAGGGCGTACCTCCTTTCGCTTCATGTTCTCCTGATACATTTGCTAAAATCTGGCCAAAATTTTCTGAACGCTCCAAAATTGAGATTGTAACAGGAGAACATGATGTGGAAAGAGGTGGCACTAAGTTAGCGTCTTCGGAAAGAGAATCTAAGGCGGAGAACTATTCGACGTAGAGGCACAGCGTCTTCGAAAGGCTTCGACGATGAAATTCAGGGCGTACCTCCTTTCGCTTCATGTTCTCCTGATACATTTGCTAAAATCTGGCCAAAATTTTCTGAACGCTCCAAAATTGAGATTGTAACAGGAGAACATGATGTGAAAAGAGGTGGCACTAAGTTAGCGTCTTCGGAAAGAGAATCTAAGGCGGAGAACTATTCGACGTAGAGGCGCAGCGTCTTCGAAAGGCTTCGACGATGAAATTCAGGGCGTACCTCCTTTCGCTTCATGTTCTCCTGATACATTTGCTAAAATCTGGCCAAAATTTTCTGAACGCTCCAAAATTGAGATTGTAACAGGAGAACATGATGTGAAAAGAGGTGGCACTAAGTTAGCGTCTTCGGAAAGAGAATCTAAGGCGGAGAACTATTCGACGTAGAGGCGCAGCGTCTTCGAAAGGCTTCGACGATGAAATTCAGGGCGTACCTCCTTTCGCTTCATGTTCTCCTGATACATTTGCTAAAATCTGGCCAAAATTCTCTGAACGCTCCAAAATTGAGATTGTAACAGGAGAACATGATGTGGAAAGAGGTGGCACTAAGTTAGCGTCTTCGGAAAGAGAATCTAAGGCGGAGAACTATTCGACGTAGAGGCACAGCGTCTTCGAAAGGCTTCGACGATGAAATTCAGGGCGTACCTCCTTTCGCTTCATGTTCTCCTGATACATTTGCTAAAATCTGGCCAAAATTCTCTGAACGCTCCAAAATTGAGATTGTAACAGGAGAACATGATGTGAAAAGAGGTGGCACTAAGTTAGCGTCTTCGGAAAGAGAATCTAAGGCGGAGAACTATTCGACGTAGAGGCGCAGCGTCTTCGAAAGGCTTCGACGATGAAATTCAGGGCGTACCTCCTTTCGCTTCATGTTCTCCTGATACATTTGCTAAAATCTGGCCAAAATTCTCTGAACGCTCCAAAATTGAGATTGTAACAGGAGAACATGATGTGGAAAGAGGTGGCACTAAGTTAGCGTCTTCGGAAAGAGAATCTAAGGCGGAGAACTATTCGACGTAGAGGCGCAGCGTCTTCGAAAGGCTTCGACGATGAAATTCAGGGCGTACCTCCTTTCGCTTCATGTTCTCCTGATACATTTGCTAAAATCTGGCCAAAATTTTCTGAACGCTCCAAAATTGATATTGTAACAGGAGAACATGATGTGAAAAGAGGTGGCACTAAGTTAGCGTCTTCGGAAAGAGAATCTAAGGCGAAGAACTATTCGACGTAGAGGCGCAGCGTCTTCGAAAGGCTTCGACGATGAAATTCAGGGCGTACCTCCTTTCGCTTCATGTTCTCCTGATACATTTGCTAAAATCTGGCCAAAATTTTCTGAACGCTCCAAAATTGAGATTGTAACAGGAGAACATGATGTGAAAAGAGGTGGCACTAAGTTAGCGTCTTCGGAAAGAGAATCTAAGGCGGAGAACTATTCGACGTAGAGGCGCAGCGTCTTCGAAAGGCTTCGACGATGAAATTCAGGGCGTACCTCCTTTCGCTTCATGTTCTCCTGATACATTTGCTAAAATCTGGCCAAAATTTTCTGAACGCTCCAAAATTGAGATTGTAACAGGAGAACATGATGTGGAAAGAGGTGGCACTAAGTTAGCGTCTTCGGAAAGAGAATCTAAGGCGGAGAACTATTCGACGTAGAGGCGCAGCGTCTTCGAAAGGCTTCGACGATGAAATTCAGGGCGTACCTCCTTTCGCTTCATGTTCTCCTGATACATTTGCTAAAATCTGGCCAAAATTTTCTGAACGCTCCAAAATTGATATTGTAACAGGAGAACATGATGTGAAAAGAGGTGGCACTAAGTTAGCGTCTTCGGAAAGAGAATCTAAGGCGAAGAACTATTCGACGTAGAGGCGCAGCGTCTTCGAAAGGCTTCGACGATGAAATTCAGGGCGTACCTCCTTTCGCTTCATGTTCTCCTGATACATTTGCTAAAATCTGGCCAAAATTCTCTGAACGCTCCAAAATTGAGATTGTAACAGGAGAACATGATGTGAAAAGAGGTGGCACTAAGTTAGCGTCTTCGGAAAGAGAATCTAAGGCGGAGAACTATTCGACGTAGAGGCGCAGCGTCTTCGAAAGGCTTCGACGATGAAATTCAGGGCGTACCTCCTTTCGCTTCATGTTCTCCTGATACATTTGCTAAAATCTGGCCAAAATTTTCTGAACGCTCCAAAATTGAGATTGTAACAGGAGAACATGATGTGGAAAGAGGTGGCACTAAGTTAGCGTCTTCGGAAAGAGAATCTAAGGCGGAGAACTATTCGACGTAGAGGCACAGCGTCTTCGAAAGGCTTCGACGATGAAATTCAGGGCGTACCTCCTTTCGCTTCATGTTCTCCTGATACATTTGCTAAAATCTGGCCAAAATTTTCTGAACGCTCCAAAATTGAGATTGTAACAGGAGAACATGATGTGAAAAGAGGTGGCACTAAGTTAGCGTCTTCGGAAAGAGAATCTAAGGCGGAGAACTATTCGACGTAGAGGCGCAGCGTCTTCGAAAGGCTTCGACGATGAAATTCAGGGCGTACCTCCTTTCGCTTCATGTTCTCCTGATACATTTGCTAAAATCTGGCCAAAATTTTCTGAACGCTCCAAAATTGAGATTGTAACAGGAGAACATGATGTGAAAAGAGGTGGCACTAAGTTAGCGTCTTCGGAAAGAGAATCTAAGGCGGAGAACTATTCGACGTAGAGGCGCAGCGTCTTCGAAAGGCTTCGACGATGAAATTCAGGGCGTACCTCCTTTCGCTTCATGTTCTCCTGATACATTTGCTAAAATCTGGCCAAAATTTTCTGAACGCTCCAAAATTGAGATTGTAACAGGAGAACATGATGTGAAAAGAGGTGGCACTAAGTTAGCGTCTTCGGAAAGAGAATCTAAGGCGGAGAACTATTCGACGTAGAGGCGCAGCGTCTTCGAAAGGCTTCGACGATGAAATTCAGGGCGTACCTCCTTTCGCTTCATGTTCTCCTGATACATTTGCTAAAATCTGGCCCAAATTTTCTGAACGCTCCAAAATTGAGATTGTAACAGGAGAACATGATGTGGAAAGAGGTGGCACTAAGTTAGCGTCTTCGGAAAGAGAATCTAAGGCGGAGAACTATTCGACGTAGAGGCGCAGCGTCTTCGAAAGGCTTCGACGATGAAATTCAGGGCGTACCTCCTTTCGCTTCATGTTCTCCTGATACATTTGCTAAAATCTGGCCAAAATTTTCTGAACGCTCCAAAATTGAAATTGTAACAGGAGAACATGATGTGAAAAGAGGTGGCACTAAGTTAGCGTCTTCGGAAAGAGAATCTAAGGCGAAGAACTATTCGACGTAGAGGCGCAGCGTCTTCGAAAGGCTTCGACGATGAAATTCAGGGCGTACCTCCTTTCGCTTCATGTTCTCCTGATACATTTGCTAAAATCTGGCCAAAATTTTCTGAACGCTCCAAAATTGAGATTGTAACAGGAGAACATGATGTGGAAAGAGGTGGCACTAAGTTAGCGTCTTCGGAAAGAGAATCTAAGGCGGAGAACTATTCGACGTAGAGGCACAGCGTCTTCGAAAGGCTTCGACGATGAAATTCAGGGCGTACCTCCTTTCGCTTCATGTTCTCCTGATACATTTGCTAAAATCTGGCCAAAATTTTCTGAACGCTCCAAAATTGAGATTGTAACAGGAGAACATGATGTGAAAAGAGGTGGCACTAAGTTAGCGTCTTCGGAAAGAGAATCTAAGGCGGAGAACTATTCGACGTAGAGGCGCAGCGTCTTCGAAAGGCTTCGACGATGAAATTCAGGGCGTACCTCCTTTCGCTTCATGTTCTCCTGATACATTTGCTAAAATCTGGCCAAAATTTTCTGAACGCTCCAAAATTGAGATTGTAACAGGAGAACATGATGTGAAAAGAGGTGGCACTAAGTTAGCGTCTTCGGAAAGAGAATCTAAGGCGGAGAACTATTCGACGTAGAGGCGCAGCGTCTTCGAAAGGCTTCGACGATGAAATTCAGGGCGTACCTCCTTTCGCTTCATGTTCTCCTGATACATTTGCTAAAATCTGGCCAAAATTTTCTGAACGCTCCAAAATTGAGATTGTAACAGGAGAACATGATGTGAAAAGAGGTGGCACTAAGTTAGCGTCTTCGGAAAGAGAATCTAAGGCGGAGAACTATTCGACGTAGAGGCGCAGCGTCTTCGAAAGGCTTCGACGATGAAATTCAGGGCGTACCTCCTTTCGCTTCATGTTCTCCTGATACATTTGCTAAAATCTGGCCAAAATTCTCTGAACGCTCCAAAATTGAGATTGTAACAGGAGAACATGATGTGGAAAGAGGTGGCACTAAGTTAGCGTCTTCGGAAAGAGAATCTAAGGCGGAGAACTATTCGACGTAGAGGCACAGCGTCTTCGAAAGGCTTCGACGATGAAATTCAGGGCGTACCTCCTTTCGCTTCATGTTCTCCTGATACATTTGCTAAAATCTGGCCAAAATTCTCTGAACGCTCCAAAATTGAGATTGTAACAGGAGAACATGATGTGAAAAGAGGTGGCACTAAGTTAGCGTCTTCGGAAAGAGAATCTAAGGCGGAGAACTATTCGACGTAGAGGCGCAGCGTCTTCGAAAGGCTTCGACGATGAAATTCAGGGCGTACCTCCTTTCGCTTCATGTTCTCCTGATACATTTGCTAAAATCTGGCCAAAATTCTCTGAACGCTCCAAAATTGAGATTGTAACAGGAGAACATGATGTGGAAAGAGGTGGCACTAAGTTAGCGTCTTCGGAAAGAGAATCTAAGGCGGAGAACTATTCGACGTAGAGGCGCAGCGTCTTCGAAAGGCTTCGACGATGAAATTCAGGGCGTACCTCCTTTCGCTTCATGTTCTCCTGATACATTTGCTAAAATCTGGCCCAAATTTTCAGAACGCTCCAAAATTGAGATTGTAACAGGAGAACATGATGTGGAAAGAGGTGGCACTAAGTTAGCGTCTTCGGAAAGAGAATCTAAGGCGGAGAACTATTCGACGTAGAGGCGCAGCGTCTTCGAAAGGCTTCGACGATGAAATTCAGGGCGTACCTCCTTTCGCTTCATGTTCTCCTGATACATTTGCTAAAATCTGGCCAAAATTTTCTGAACGCTCCAAAATTGAGATTGTAACAGGAGAACATGATGTGGAAAGAGGTGGCACTAAGTTAGCGTCTTCGGAAAGAGAATCTAAGGCGGAGAACTATTCGACGTAGAGGCACAGCGTCTTCGAAAGGCTTCGACGATGAAATTCAGGGCGTACCTCCTTTCGCTTCATGTTCTCCTGATACATTTGCTAAAATCTGGCCAAAATTTTCTGAACGCTCCAAAATTGAGATTGTAACAGGAGAACATGATGTGAAAAGAGGTGGCACTAAGTTAGCGTCTTCGGAAAGAGAATCTAAGGCGGAGAACTATTCGACGTAGAGGCGCAGCGTCTTCGAAAGGCTTCGACGATGAAATTCAGGGCGTACCTCCTTTCGCTTCATGTTCTCCTGATACATTTGCTAAAATCTGGCCAAAATTTTCTGAACGCTCCAAAATTGAGATTGTAACAGGAGAACATGATGTGAAAAGAGGTGGCACTAAGTTAGCGTCTTCGGAAAGAGAATCTAAGGCGGAGAACTATTCGACGTAGAGGCGCAGCGTCTTCGAAAGGCTTCGACGATGAAATTCAGGGCGTACCTCCTTTCGCTTCATGTTCTCCTGATACATTTGCTAAAATCTGGCCAAAATTCTCTGAACGCTCCAAAATTGAGATTGTAACAGGAGAACATGATGTGGAAAGAGGTGGCACTAAGTTAGCGTCTTCGGAAAGAGAATCTAAGGCGGAGAACTATTCGACGTAGAGGCACAGCGTCTTCGAAAGGCTTCGACGATGAAATTCAGGGCGTACCTCCTTTCGCTTCATGTTCTCCTGATACATTTGCTAAAATCTGGCCAAAATTCTCTGAACGCTCCAAAATTGAGATTGTAACAGGAGAACATGATGTGAAAAGAGGTGGCACTAAGTTAGCGTCTTCGGAAAGAGAATCTAAGGCGGAGAACTATTCGACGTAGAGGCGCAGCGTCTTCGAAAGGCTTCGACGATGAAATTCAGGGCGTACCTCCTTTCGCTTCATGTTCTCCTGATACATTTGCTAAAATCTGGCCAAAATTCTCTGAACGCTCCAAAATTGAGATTGTAACAGGAGAACATGATGTGGAAAGAGGTGGCACTAAGTTAGCGTCTTCGGAAAGAGAATCTAAGGCGGAGAACTATTCGACGTAGAGGCGCAGCGTCTTCGAAAGGCTTCGACGATGAAATTCAGGGCGTACCTCCTTTCGCTTCATGTTCTCCTGATACATTTGCTAAAATCTGGCCAAAATTTTCTGAACGCTCCAAAATTGATATTGTAACAGGAGAACATGATGTGAAAAGAGGTGGCACTAAGTTAGCGTCTTCGGAAAGAGAATCTAAGGCGAAGAACTATTCGACGTAGAGGCGCAGCGTCTTCGAAAGGCTTCGACGATGAAATTCAGGGCGTACCTCCTTTCGCTTCATGTTCTCCTGATACATTTGCTAAAATCTGGCCAAAATTTTCTGAACGCTCCAAAATTGAGATTGTAACAGGAGAACATGATGTGAAAAGAGGTGGCACTAAGTTAGCGTCTTCGGAAAGAGAATCTAAGGCGGAGAACTATTCGACGTAGAGGCGCAGCGTCTTCGAAAGGCTTCGACGATGAAATTCAGGGCGTACCTCCTTTCGCTTCATGTTCTCCTGATACATTTGCTAAAATCTGGCCAAAATTTTCTGAACGCTCCAAAATTGAGATTGTAACAGGAGAACATGATGTGGAAAGAGGTGGCACTAAGTTAGCGTCTTCGGAAAGAGAATCTAAGGCGGAGAACTATTCGACGTAGAGGCGCAGCGTCTTCGAAAGGCTTCGACGATGAAATTCAGGGCGTACCTCCTTTCGCTTCATGTTCTCCTGATACATTTGCTAAAATCTGGCCAAAATTTTCTGAACGCTCCAAAATTGATATTGTAACAGGAGAACATGATGTGAAAAGAGGTGGCACTAAGTTAGCGTCTTCGGAAAGAGAATCTAAGGCGAAGAACTATTCGACGTAGAGGCGCAGCGTCTTCGAAAGGCTTCGACGATGAAATTCAGGGCGTACCTCCTTTCGCTTCATGTTCTCCTGATACATTTGCTAAAATCTGGCCAAAATTCTCTGAACGCTCCAAAATTGAGATTGTAACAGGAGAACATGATGTGAAAAGAGGTGGCACTAAGTTAGCGTCTTCGGAAAGAGAATCTAAGGCGGAGAACTATTCGACGTAGAGGCGCAGCGTCTTCGAAAGGCTTCGACGATGAAATTCAGGGCGTACCTCCTTTCGCTTCATGTTCTCCTGATACATTTGCTAAAATCTGGCCAAAATTTTCTGAACGCTCCAAAATTGAGATTGTAACAGGAGAACATGATGTGGAAAGAGGTGGCACTAAGTTAGCGTCTTCGGAAAGAGAATCTAAGGCGGAGAACTATTCGACGTAGAGGCGCAGCGTCTTCGAAAGGCTTCGACGATGAAATTCAGGGCGTACCTCCTTTCGCTTCATGTTCTCCTGATACATTTGCTAAAATCTGGCCAAAATTTTCTGAACGCTCCAAAATTGAAATTGTAACAGGAGAACATGATGTGAAAAGAGGTGGCACTAAGTTAGCGTCTTCGGAAAGAGAATCTAAGGCGAAGAACTATTCGACGTAGAGGCGCAGCGTCTTCGAAAGGCTTCGACGATGAAATTCAGGGCGTACCTCCTTTCGCTTCATGTTCTCCTGATACATTTGCTAAAATCTGGCCAAAATTTTCTGAACGCTCCAAAATTGAGATTGTAACAGGAGAACATGATGTGGAAAGAGGTGGCACTAAGTTAGCGTCTTCGGAAAGAGAATCTAAGGCGGAGAACTATTCGACGTAGAGGCACAGCGTCTTCGAAAGGCTTCGACGATGAAATTCAGGGCGTACCTCCTTTCGCTTCATGTTCTCCTGATACATTTGCTAAAATCTGGCCAAAATTTTCTGAACGCTCCAAAATTGAGATTGTAACAGGAGAACATGATGTGAAAAGAGGTGGCACTAAGTTAGCGTCTTCGGAAAGAGAATCTAAGGCGGAGAACTATTCGACGTAGAGGCGCAGCGTCTTCGAAAGGCTTCGACGATGAAATTCAGGGCGTACCTCCTTTCGCTTCATGTTCTCCTGATACATTTGCTAAAATCTGGCCAAAATTTTCTGAACGCTCCAAAATTGAGATTGTAACAGGAGAACATGATGTGAAAAGAGGTGGCACTAAGTTAGCGTCTTCGGAAAGAGAATCTAAGGCGGAGAACTATTCGACGTAGAGGCGCAGCGTCTTCGAAAGGCTTCGACGATGAAATTCAGGGCGTACCTCCTTTCGCTTCATGTTCTCCTGATACATTTGCTAAAATCTGGCCAAAATTTTCTGAACGCTCCAAAATTGAGATTGTAACAGGAGAACATGATGTGAAAAGAGGTGGCACTAAGTTAGCGTCTTCGGAAAGAGAATCTAAGGCGGAGAACTATTCGACGTAGAGGCGCAGCGTCTTCGAAAGGCTTCGACGATGAAATTCAGGGCGTACCTCCTTTCGCTTCATGTTCTCCTGATACATTTGCTAAAATCTGGCCAAAATTCTCTGAACGCTCCAAAATTGAGATTGTAACAGGAGAACATGATGTGGAAAGAGGTGGCACTAAGTTAGCGTCTTCGGAAAGAGAATCTAAGGCGGAGAACTATTCGACGTAGAGGCACAGCGTCTTCGAAAGGCTTCGACGATGAAATTCAGGGCGTACCTCCTTTCGCTTCATGTTCTCCTGATACATTTGCTAAAATCTGGCCAAAATTCTCTGAACGCTCCAAAATTGAGATTGTAACAGGAGAACATGATGTGAAAAGAGGTGGCACTAAGTTAGCGTCTTCGGAAAGAGAATCTAAGGCGGAGAACTATTCGACGTAGAGGCGCAGCGTCTTCGAAAGGCTTCGACGATGAAATTCAGGGCGTACCTCCTTTCGCTTCATGTTCTCCTGATACATTTGCTAAAATCTGGCCAAAATTCTCTGAACGCTCCAAAATTGAGATTGTAACAGGAGAACATGATGTGGAAAGAGGTGGCACTAAGTTAGCGTCTTCGGAAAGAGAATCTAAGGCGGAGAACTATTCGACGTAGAGGCGCAGCGTCTTCGAAAGGCTTCGACGATGAAATTCAGGGCGTACCTCCTTTCGCTTCATGTTCTCCTGATACATTTGCTAAAATCTGGCCAAAATTTTCTGAACGCTCCAAAATTGATATTGTAACAGGAGAACATGATGTGAAAAGAGGTGGCACTAAGTTAGCGTCTTCGGAAAGAGAATCTAAGGCGAAGAACTATTCGACGTAGAGGCGCAGCGTCTTCGAAAGGCTTCGACGATGAAATTCAGGGCGTACCTCCTTTCGCTTCATGTTCTCCTGATACATTTGCTAAAATCTGGCCAAAATTTTCTGAACGCTCCAAAATTGAGATTGTAACAGGAGAACATGATGTGAAAAGAGGTGGCACTAAGTTAGCGTCTTCGGAAAGAGAATCTAAGGCGGAGAACTATTCGACGTAGAGGCGCAGCGTCTTCGAAAGGCTTCGACGATGAAATTCAGGGCGTACCTCCTTTCGCTTCATGTTCTCCTGATACATTTGCTAAAATCTGGCCAAAATTTTCTGAACGCTCCAAAATTGATATTGTAACAGGAGAACATGATGTGAAAAGAGGTGGCACTAAGTTAGCGTCTTCGGAAAGAGAATCTAAGGCGAAGAACTATTCGACGTAGAGGCGCAGCGTCTTCGAAAGGCTTCGACGATGAAATTCAGGGCGTACCTCCTTTCGCTTCATGTTCTCCTGATACATTTGCTAAAATCTGGCCAAAATTTTCTGAACGCTCCAAAATTGAGATTGTAACAGGAGAACATGATGTGAAAAGAGGTGGCACTAAGTTAGCGTCTTCGGAAAGAGAATCTAAGGCGGAGAACTATTCGACGTAGAGGCGCAGCGTCTTCGAAAGGCTTCGACGATGAAATTCAGGGCGTACCTCCTTTCGCTTCATGTTCTCCTGATACATTTGCTAAAATCTGGCCAAAATTTTCTGAACGCTCCAAAATTGAGATTGTAACAGGAGAACATGATGTGGAAAGAGGTGGCACTAAGTTAGCGTCTTCGGAAAGAGAATCTAAGGCGGAGAACTATTCGACGTAGAGGCGCAGCGTCTTCGAAAGGCTTCGACGATGAAATTCAGGGCGTACCTCCTTTCGCTTCATGTTCTCCTGATACATTTGCTAAAATCTGGCCAAAATTTTCTGAACGCTCCAAAATTGAGATTGTAACAGGAGAACATGATGTGGAAAGAGGTGGCACTAAGTTAGCGTCTTCGGAAAGAGAATCTAAGGCGGAGAACTATTCGACGTAGAGGCGCAGCGTCTTCGAAAGGCTTCGACGATGAAATTCAGGGCGTACCTCCTTTCGCTTCATGTTCTCCTGATACATTTGCTAAAATCTGGCCAAAATTTTCTGAACGCTCCAAAATTGAGATTGTAACAGGAGAACATGATGTGAAAAGAGGTGGCACTAAGTTAGCGTCTTCGGAAAGAGAATCTAAGGCGAAGAACTATTCGACGTAGAGGCGCAGCGTCTTCGAAAGGCTTCGACGATGAAATTCAGGGCGTACCTCCTTTCGCTTCATGTTCTCCTGATACATTTGCTAAAATCTGGCCAAAATTTTCTGAACGCTCCAAAATTGAGATTGTAACAGGAGAACATGATGTGAAAAGAGGTGGCACTAAGTTAGCGTCTTCGGAAAGAGAATCTAAGGCGGAGAACTATTCGACGTAGAGTTTTCGAAAGGCTTTCGACGATGAAATTCAGGGGATACCTCCTTTCGGTTCATGTTCTCCTGATACATCGCTCCAAAATCTGGCCAAAATTTTCTGAACGCTCTAAAATTGAGCTTCGTAACAGGAGAACATGACGTCAAAAGAGTTGGCACTAAGTATTGTCGTTGGAGAAAGAATCCAAGGTGGAGAATTATTCAACGTATCGGGAGACTTTACTTGTGATTGTCAAATTTGGGATTTAATTAGGAAATGGAAGTTATAGGGTGCAGTTCTAAATTAAAAGATGCAGTTTTTCTCTACATGTGGTTTATTAAAATACTCTGAATAATGTACAGGGATACTTAGTACAGAAGTGCTTGTAATAATTCCATTGTCTAATTAATTAAGTTTAACTTCCACTTAAAAACCACACAGGTATTGTAAATGCTGCATCCGTCTAGTGAGTTTTCGTTACACCAGTTGACACGATCCGACGCTTCCAAAGGAAAAAATTGCTTACCTATAACAGACGAAAGTTCCGAATTAATTAACCAGTCCTCAATATAATTGCTAATCAAACACTAAATACACTCGATAGTTCTTACTACTAAAAAGCAAAGTTATTCAATATTATATTTATTCGCAAAATACACACCATTTTATTCTTATCTCGGGTACTGTTCTGTTTCACGCATAAGAGATAAATAAATATGTAAAGAGATAAATACGCATGCGCGCAGTAACTGCATGCTTGATGCGTAAAAAGTGGTGAATTCTCTGAAATCCTATGCGGCACCAATGCCACCAATGCACGCATTAACTGAAACGGAACGGTTTTCTCTGCTGTCTATGCAGTCAATGCGCGAAACGGAACAGACCCTCAGGTCGGTATGCATAGTCGCTACTTATTCTTAAGCAAATGCTTAAGCATGCGGCATCCTCTACTGTCGTTTGCAGAAAAGAAGGCGCCCGGACGCTAAACGCGGCAAGGGGGCTACTTTGCTCGCATTGGCCAACGCGACAATGTCGACCAATACAAAGTAAGCGAACGGGGACGCAGGCGGTGGGAGCCAATGCGAGCAAAGTAGCCCCCTTGCGCCGCTCAGCATCCAGATGCCAACTTCTTTGCAAACCACAGTACTAACCTAGTAGCTAGTAAAGGATGCCCAATGCTTAAGCATTTGCTTAAGAATAAGTAGCGACTATGAATACCGGCCTCAGTGTTGTTGTGTATTTTAGTGGTGATTTTAAGATGACAACGCGGGTTGGTGCCCGTGGAGCGCTGAACCGCTCTGCTCGTCGGAACGTGGGTATTTCAAATAAAACGAAGTACACGAAACTATTATGAGTTAGACTTTGGAGCTTATTCGAACTGTTCAGGAAGCTGGTTAGCGGCAGAATGTAAATAGCGTTTTGACAAAAAGGAGATATAATAAGAGGCGTCACTCCGGGCGGAACCTTTGAAGTCCTTACTTGACCTTGGCATTTAAACTGGTTGTCTATTTGAGCGGGATATTCAAATCGACTAAATGTACCTTACTGCAATTGGCTGATTATTGCAGAAGTTTACCGATCACTGCCGAAGTTTACCGATCATTGCCGAATGGGCATTTAAATTGGTTGTCTAGTGATTTCCCTAGGTTATTTCTGTCCTTGTCGAGTGACGCCTCTTATTATATCTCCTCTTTGGTTTTGAAGTATCCTCCGAGGTCCTCGCTGAAATCGTTGGCCGAATCCTCCTACACGGAATGATGTCTGCACCGTTGGGAACGGTGCGCGAAAAGTGAGCACCGTAAAAACCGGTGCTGGGCCCATTCACGGCGCTGTTCAGCACCGAAAAACACCGTTGTGAATGGGCGAAAATATCAAGACCGACTCGAAAAATCCGATATTACCATATTTTATGGAAGAAAGAAAGTCAGAAAAGCATGTATTTAGCCGCGTAATATAACATTTTTAATAGTTTTCTTAGCAGGTTAGTTAATTGAATGTCAGGGTAGTTTAAAGTAATTATTTAAACATTTAAAGACAGTTCTTCGAAATATAAAATAATTAATTATGGCTACAATCCCTAGTAATAATCCCACTAAATATAAAGAATTTAATGAAATAACTTTTCTCCAGCTTGGGACCAGAAGTCAATTTTCCGCGTACCCAGGCTTAAAAATATCGTTTCGACTACCACTAATGTAGGGTGGGAAAAGTACCCCTTTCATGCGGCCAGATGAAAGATCTAGGGACTAGGGAAAATGCGCCGAGGGAAAATGCGCAGGATGGACGCGCGTGATTATTATGTGGTCCCCTCCTCGAAGTGACAGAAAATATAACCTATATGCTACATGACAATAAATGTTTATTGGCTATTTCGTTCTTTTACGTTACATTTGTGACCTTTTTATGACTTAATCCTTGTAATTTAAAAACATTATTTACTTTTATTTTTTGATTCTTAGAGCATATAAACATGGAGGAAGCATGCAATAGGCAAAAATGTAGGCGGCGATAGAAAGAGAAAGATATACATGAGGGACACCCCCTCTCTTTCTAGCGCCAGGGGTGGCAGTGCTTTTTTTTATGTTAGAAAGAGAGGGGGTGTCCCTCATGTATATATTTCTCTTTCTATCGCCGTCTACATTTTCGTCTATTACATGCTTCCTCCATGTTTATATGCTCTAAGTTTTGATTTTATTCGCATTGCAGATAATAAATAGAAGTATCGATACTGACGATATCGATACTTCGTTTCCGATATTTTATCTGTATCGATACTTTGGCCATCAAACTGTATCGATACGAAATATCGATACAATTGGCATGTATGGCCATCCCTATTCTCGTGCGAATGGAAATTTTGATTTCCTACCGACGCATAATTACATTTCTCGATTTCATAGAAATACCGTTACGGCGTAACAATAATGTTTTGAAAGGATGTTAAGTCATAAAAAGTTCACAAATGTAGCGTAAAAGAACGAAATAGCTAATAAATATTTATTGTCATGTAGCATATAGGTTACATTTTCTGTCACTTCGAGGACAGAAAATCCGCTCCTCGAAGTGACAGAAAATACAACCTAACTAAGAGACTGTACAAATGATTGTTACGCGGTTGTATTTATATAATATTTATGATCGAAATTTATGGAAACAAGTGCAAATTATGCTTCTATCAAAATGCATTAGTAAACGGAATTATGCAACATGCTTCTTGAAATTAGTCGTAACGTTCAAGCCATTTTAGATTTTAAATGTTTCGAATAAGATTTAATTTCAATTCCTACCACTCGTAGCATTGTAATCTTATTTTAGACAGAATTGATAACGTTGGGTGTGACACGAAAATGGTAAGAGGCTCGCGAGCCCCCCGAGCATGTGACACAAAATTAAGCTTGTCTTTACTTTGATTGTGACACTAATCTAAGCTTGTGTTTACTTTGCGTACATAGGATAAACCAAACATCTAGTGGGAGTTTGTGCCACACGAACTGAAATATCGACTACGGGAAATTCAACGATTTTGTCGCACACTCTGCGTCGAACAACGGTGACTCTTGGAACTATATTCGAGTCAATTACAGAAGCAGGTAAAGTCAGTGAAAGTGCTCTTTCTCTCATTGTACCACAGACCAGGTATAGGATAGATTTATCACGTAGTGTAATTTTGTATCACACGCTCGGAGGGCACGCGAGCCCCCTTACCATTTTTGTGTCACACTCAACGTTATCGATTCAGTCTAAAATAAGATTACAACGCTACGAGTGGTAGGAATTAAAAAGATGTCTTATCGAACTCGTTTAAAATTCAAAACCGTCTGAATGTTACGGTTAATTTTGAAAATGCAATACCCCATATTTTTGCTCAACAATGCTCTCTTGCAGGTGCAGGCCGATAATCTGCTTCTCTTACGGATGCAACACTTGAAAAGGAGACTGTTCTGAAATTCATTGCACGACTCTTGCACCTGCAAGAGAGGCAGTTCTTTACGCTGCACCTGCAAAAACGCAAATGTTCTCACACCTCACGACTCACAAATTCTGATTTTCCCACATATTGGGAATTCTAAATGTCACACAAGCTAAACTAATCTTTCCTTTTCCCACAAAACATACTTTTTCCCAAAAAAAAATCGAAATTTTGGCCCCGCAACTTCTCTAGCAGGTGCAGCGGGAAAATCTGCTTCTTTTGTAGGTATGAAATCCAAATTCCATTTGCAACTTTACGATTTCGTGGGGAAATTAAATAGGTACTTACCATGTTGTGCCCCATCATGAGGCGACTGGTCAGTGCAGGAGGATTCCACGGTGTGAAGTGTGAAAATTGACATTTAAAGTGTGATGTGAGAGGTGTTGTAAGTTACGTAGTCAGTTTCAGCTGCTATGAAAAATGTGAATAGGTAGTGAAAAAAGTGTAACGAATGTTATAGCAGCGTCAGTCGATAGAATTAATGACAAATGTAGCATAAATAATGAGGTAGATTTCAATGCGATCCTGAAATAAGGAATTGGGAGAAATAAGGAAGTAGAAGCAAATTGCAGAAAAATCTTTCATTTTCAATACGAAGTTGCTAACGATCTAATACAGTCGACATAGTTCTATTTTCACAAACAAAATATACCTATGCATTCTTGTAGGAAACATCGGTTCAAGAACTGTTTTCATTACCTACAAGTTTGCAAATTAGTGACATCGTGACATACTTGCGCGTTCTTCCTTGCCTGTTGTGCGCGATTATTCGTGTTTGTAAACGCTCAATCTTCAGAAGCAAATGTTACGTTATGCCTGTAAAGAGAGTTTCGTCAGATCAGCTTAAAGTTCACAAAAATCCGGGATATTATGGAACGACGTTAAAATCTCCGCGTGCGTACACGAGGAAGAAGATCGCAGGCGAAGTGGGTTTCCGAAAGCAAAGCGAACAATGACATTACTTTGAATTAAAAGTTCAAAGTCCTTTGTGTGTCAAAATTGGGAATACCAAACTACTTATTAACTTACAACAGATGAAATAGAAATATTCGCATTTTTGTTTATAGCATTTTTTCATATCATTCCCGGAATATAAATAAATTTAGGAGTCCGTAAGTTTAAAATACACGACGACAAAATTCAGCAAAATATAACTTTTCCAATTTCCGGACTAATCAGCTAATTAATTTCCAACTATAATTCCAACGCCACAACGAAAAGTCACTTACCTGCTTTGAATCAGGCGTGAAATGGGGAGTTTCAGTAGACACTAGAGGCAACAAACATATTCTATCTCTTGCCACATTACCATTAATGCTTTCTATACATCACAGTTTGCACATCCGTGCGGTTTTCAAGTTTTATTCTCATTTTATCATAAGTCTGAACATCGTTTAACTTCACCTGCCCTGTCCCATAAGCTCCATTAAACAGAGAATCGGATTACTTACCATCAAGACCGCGCCTATCCCTGAAAAGAATTCAGGCGATTGTCCAAGCAAATGCGACACTCTCGATCGACACAAAGGGACGATTACTTTTAATTGATATATTTAAAATTAATGGTCATGGCCAGTTGCGTTTAGACAAATACACAAACACTGCTCCCACAGCGGATATATCTCGCGTTTACAACGGCGCGATGATCGTCGTCTAACACTTTCGAGCGAATCTCCTCGCGGCTCTCCCAATCGCTGCGCCGACGGATCGGCTCACTGGCCGCTCAGGACGATCGAACCCTTTCGTAACGTTCGCGCGAAACGAGAACACGATGCACACACATTAACCCTTCGCTCGCCTTCCTCTTACCGGTGTCGCGTAGCACTACGGGCTTTAAGGTATCGCATTGTGGCTCGAGGAAGATTATAACTGCCCTTCGACTATAGCTGCACGCTTCCGGGGGATGATTATAGTCGCACACCGTCCCGAAAGGGCTCGATGCGCGCGACGGCTACGCCAGGCGTCGTCCGGCAAGACACGCTAAGAGGGACAGTGATTGCAAAAATTGTAAAAGTTTCGAAGGAAAAATTTCTTTTGCAACGAGAACATTGATAATTTCGTAGAGAGGCCTCCGGGATGAACTTCGTCGTCGTTCGTCAACTATCTTCTGAACTATCTCTGTCTCAGGCGCGTCGAACTCTATAATTAGGTACTTATCACGAATAACCGTATCTAGCATCACCGTTTCATTCTTCTCCTTTTTTTTCTTTTCTTTTTTGTTCTGTCAGCAAGGCTTTCCCGGTCACTTGACGCTCATGCAAAAGTCGCTCGGTAAACGTCCCACGTTAACACGTCTCCTCGTTGTATACACGCGACAAAGAAAAAGTGTTCATCCTACCGTAATCACATCGGGCCACGCACACGCAACTCTAATATACATTACAGGGTTTCCTGCCACGCACAATGGGTTCTCGCCTTTCTCCTCTTCTGCCGTTCCTCTCTTCCACGTCTTCTCGTCCCTGCTTTCCCTTGAACGCGACTTTCTACCGTATAGTATAGACTCGTACGTAATATATACACAGCGGTAACAGTCTCTAGGTACCTAAGGCTGCTAAAAGTCTCACTTGTACGATCTCCCCCGAAAAAATGGGGGAGCGTGTTAAGAGTCCAGGGGGAGGGTGGGCCGGGGTCGGGGGGGGGGGGGGGGTGTCCGACGGTCGGGTGGAGGGAAGGGAGGGAAACGTGAACGTCTTTCACCGTGTATCTAGTAAATCACTTCGTATACAGTGGCTTTCTTGTCACCGGACCCGGTCACGATGTACTTGTCGTCGGCGGAGATGTCGCAGCTCAACACCGACGAGGACTCTTTCGACTGCAACAAAAACATTGGCATGGGTTCCCACGTGGTCGGCTGTTTCGGTAACGGTAGCAGCGGCATTTATGTAACTACTTATGGGGGGGATTGCCCGTTGTTGGGCCGAAAAATAGGTAATTCTTTGTGAATTTATTGTACAAAAACGGCGCGTCAAATTAATTCGAGGTTTGGCAGTCTGTTTTATTGTATCTTGAGATATTGTTCTGAATTTTTGTGTGGCAGTGAAAAAGAAAGGATGACAGATACAGAGTGCTGACTGAGAGCGTTGAACAAAAATCGGGTGGTCTTGGCGTTGACGGAAAGTACTGCAAGGGTTATCTGAAACGCAAAAAGGAAAGGAGATTCTTAATCTGTATGAAGGTAATTATCTGTGGTAGTAGATTTATTGCCGTATCTATTACCGTTCCTTTTTTATTTAAAGAAGTTTTCCCGATTTTGGGGCAAAACCTTTTTCAGACTCAAATCAGGGCGTTTCATCTTCTTCAAAAGGCTGCCATTTTAACATTTTTTATTTTCCTTAATGCATCTACTACCACAGATAGCCACATTCATATAGATTAAGAATCTCTTTTCCTTTTTGTGTTTCAGATAACCCTTACAGTACTTTCCATCAACGCCAGGACCACCCGATTATTTGCCAACGCTCTCTCTGTATCTGCCATGCTGTTATCACACAAAAATTCAGAATAATAGTTCGAGATACAATAAAACAGCCTGCCAAACCTCAAATTAATTTATCGAACCGTCTTTGTACAAAAAATTCCCAAAGAATTACCTATTTTTCGGTCCAACAAGGCGCAATCCCCCCTTAACTGTGCATAGAGCACTGGTGACAGATTCAGAATCCCCCGTGGCAATTAACGCCGTCACGGATCACTGGGATCGATCCCAATCCAGGGTAGACGCTCACCTGGAATATCGAGGCGCCGTACGGGGTGCGCCAGGCGTTCAACAGATTGTCCTTGCCGGTGGAGACGAACCATTTGCCGCAGGAGGCGAAGCGCAACGACAGCACGCAGGACTCGTGAACGAGCAGGCAATACTTGTCGGACTTGGATGCATGGAGCACCTCGACCTTGGAGTTCTCCATGCCCACCGCCAGCCACTCCCCCGTGGGGCAATAGCCCAGCGAGAATATCTGCGAGTTCAAGTCGTGCTGCTGCAATTGCCTGCCCTCTCTGAGGTCCCAGGAGCGGACGGTGTTGTCCAGCCCTCCCGTCCACAGTTTCGTCCCGTCCGCGGATATGTCGATGCAGGAGGCGCCGTCCGTGTGCCCTTGGAACTGCCGGATCAGGATCTCGTTGTGGAGATCCCACACGGCGATGTTACCGTCGCTGCAGCAGCTGAAGCAGACCTTAGAGTCCGGCGAGATGGCCAGCGCGTAGCAGGCGGGCGCGGAGGACGTCAGCTCCGCTTTGATCCGCGGCGTCGGGCTGGCCAGGTCCCAGATGATCAGCTGCCTCGCCTCGCCGCCGACTATCAGGGTTCTGCAGTCGGGCAGTAGCTTCACCGATCTGCCAACAGTCCACGCGGTCCCTTCTCTTATAATAATGTACACATACTTAGAAGGGAAGATCCCCAAACCGGAAATTCCAAAAATTATGAAACTTTGGGGATATGCAGAGGATATATATATATATATGTAGGGGAGAGTAGGGTAAAACGGAACGGGTGGGTAAAACGGAACATCAATGTTTCTCTTAGATAAGAGTTGCGAATGAGTTGGTATAGCGTGACATGGGACCAAAGGGTTGTTAAGAAGTTATGATGACAATACAAAATTATGCGAAAAAAACGGGAGGGGTGAAAAAATTACCCAGGCATCAATAAATATAACCCATAACCACAAATCCAAACGATTTGAAATCAGCCAGTAACCACAAATCAAAACTTAGACACTAAAAAGTAAATAATAAAAAATGTACAATAAAATTGTTCAAATTAAACAATTTTATTTAAATTCCACTAAAAACTAAAAAAAATCTCTATGTACGTGTTGATATTCATTATTCATGTAAAAATCCATGTGTATTTGATTATTTTCAGTAAATTTTATGTTATCTTGTAAAATATTTTTTCTCATGTGTATAATATATATTTTTGTTATATTTTATTTGTAATAGTTATACCTAAAACATATATTTATAGTTTTTTACATAAATGAATACTTTTTAAATCATAAAAATAAAGATTTTGTACGTTTACATGGTCTTCAAGTGGGTGTTCCGTTTTACCCTACCACTTGAGTGAGGCGAAGATTTCAATACCTCCGGTAAATCTCATTTTCCTACGTTCCCAAAGATTTGTCTTAACAATGGCTTTGATTTTCATATAGTCTAAGGTTCATTGAAGACTCCTGTTGAAGTCCCGTGTCTTTTTCTCCTCCCGTTTTTATGTTATCACGCTCCAAAGTTAAGCGTTCCATTTTACCCTACTCTCCCCTATTACGCAATTATTTTTTGCTGCTCAAATTCGCTCTAAGGGAGCGAAATTGACCACTGAAACCCCAGCTGTTTTTCCATTGTGTCTTCTAATTCGCGAAGAGTAAGAGATAGAAAAAATGTTCTCCGACAAAAGTTACTTCTTCGACTTAGGACTATGATTTGGTGAGTTAGAACACAAAATCGGAAAATACTTGGATTTTCAGGGGTCAATTTCAGCCCCTTAGAGTGAATTTGACCAGCAAAAAAATTGCGTAATGCGTACTTATATACCCTCTACACAGCTTCAAAGTTTCATAACTTTATGAATTTCTGGGTTGGGGATTTTCCCTCCTTAGAACTTTCCAAATGGTACCCTTCGTGGTATATACACAGACGCAGTACGTAATGCTCTTCCTATCATGTAAAATAATTGAAAATAAAAACACTTTGACGCGATCTTTGAATCAATATCACTACCCTCACGCCCTTATACAAGATCCCAGAAGTAAAAGCACTTTTGCACGATTCAACATCGGCGATTTTCCATCCCTTAATTAAGTGACAAACCTCCTACGCTATATGCTAGCAGCGAATTTAATGGAACACGTTCGGCGACATAAATTCTCGCACTAAACACGAGACGCTCCCCCGGAGTTGCAGCACCGTCTTCCGACGGTGTAAATTTTGCGTCGGTGCCGTCGAGCGTGATCACGGTTCTAGATTCTAGACACTGACCTAATATAATTGTTGCGTTGAAGGCAGTCCAGCTGCGATACGGGCTTGATACTGCCACTGCCTTCGTGGCCGATGTCCCAGACTTTCACGCACCCTTTGCCGCCTGTGTAGACGTACTTGGTCGGATTCGAGATGGTAACGGCGCACACAACCTCGCCGTGAGTCAAGGTATTAATCTGACGCGCGTGACGTGGAATTCCCGGTCCTATCAGAGCGTCCGTGGGGAACGCCACGGGCTGCATTTCACCCTCGCCGTTCGCATGGAACGAGATTGCTCTGCGGTGAAATGTAAAACGTTAATGGCTTTGTCGTTGCGCGAGGCAACGGCTTCGATTACTTAAAAGCTTCGCGCCGGCTGCAAGTCGAGCAACAAACGCGCCACGTCTTTACTGAAATTAATGGCGTTACGAGTTAACGCTTCAAAGACGCGACAAAGCTCGCCCCCGATCGGGCGCGGTTGATCGATGCTACCCATCGACGGTAAGACCATCTTGGCCCCCGATCGGAGCTCGTACGGTTTATGCTAGTCGACGTTTACATACGTTTTACCACCGGGAACGTTGCTCATCCCGTTGGTCGGAGGTATCCTCACGTGACCATCAAAGCCGAGCTGCAAAAGTCAACGAGATCCATCAGTTCTTATGTAAATGCCCGGTGATCGGAGATAGACAGAGGTAGAGTGTGAGGTAGACACGTCTTCGCCGTTTGTCGGGTTCAGTAGAGATACGATTTAGGGCTACTCGGCTTTTACTCTACGCAAGCCCGTTAATTGATTATCGAGTAATTGGTTTATGTTAGTGTGCTCGACCCCTCGTTACGGTGATGTATGAAACTATTAAAGGCAACGTTATTTGTTAATATTCCCGATAGTATTCTATAACACAGATACACCTACGAGCCCTGATCTCGTCCGACCTATTCCGACGAAGATACTAGACGCCACAGAGGCTGGAGGATGCACATTAAATTCAGCGGTGCTTTGGACCAAAGGAATACTCTACGATTGCCATTACACCGTTGTGCATAAATCTTCAGTGAAGAGGAATCGAATGATACCGTCGTTATTCTAAGAATCAGATGGAGTCGCCCTCAGAAACGGGTCCACAGTTTCAAGCTTGCCAACGAGGGAAACAGATAGCAAGTTCACCCTAGACTAGGATTTAGAATAACATTTAAATGATGTTAAGTGTAATCATGTCCATTTTCCAAGCTGCCCTATCTGATCACGGATTCCCACTTAAAAGACAAGATCTTTCCAACGGTGTACAGCAATCCCGACATGCTCCACGATCCAACACCACCCTGCGGGCTCTATCTTTTCGCGACTAGCTAGCTCGTTTCACTCACGTATTATCAAACGTCGAGTTGCACTGTGCCTTGCAGAGATATAGCGACTAACCTGGGGCCCACTTAACTGCTGTATAAAACGATATCCCCGAGGGCACAAGTCATTCAATAAATTCTTCATCCCCTATTTACAGTGCTGCACTTGTTTAGTCACATTCACAGACACCACAGAATCTTAGAGTCCTCACATCCAAAAAGTGTACAAATCACATTCTTGGGGGTTACGATTTTAACCCTTCGTCACACCCGCTGTTGTAAAACGCCCGACAGTTGTGAATTATTATTTTTTTCTTGCCTGAGAGCGACCAATCGGTTTTCAACCCTTTTCTAATTCTCTAGCTATGCCTTCTGCACTTTATGAAAAATCCCCGCCTCTTTCACTCCAGTTTTTCAGTCTGCATGTGCAGTAGGGTGGTCCTTATTTTTAAACTTTAAAATATATATTGTCTGACCCTCTTAAAATCTTC
This sequence comes from Andrena bucephala, assembly GCA_947577245.1. Classification (NCBI taxonomy): domain Eukaryota; kingdom Metazoa; phylum Arthropoda; class Insecta; order Hymenoptera; family Andrenidae; genus Andrena; species Andrena bucephala. Next base: position 67,358,679 of record OX387715.1, on the reverse strand, counting down.
TATTTGACAAAAAAAAATATCTCTGTGTTTTTTATTTGTATATTTTGATATATAAAGGTCGCTCAAGGACTTTATATTTCTCATGTAGGGGAGACCGGGGCAAAATCGAGACGTTAAGAATAAAATCTCATAACTTTGGCATTATTAAGTAAAAAACAAATTGCAATTGGGATTCATTGGAATAAACTCTTTTTTAAATAATAGTACATATCCAATTTGTTTAATAGAAGGAAAAATACAAAAAATTTAAAATATGATCCGTTTTTACGATTTTACACCGTGGGTTAGGTAAAACCGGGTACCATACTAGATACTGGCCTTAGCACCTATAACAACGAAACTCATCCAATTCTCCAGTCCCCCAACCAGTTAGAACAAGCTGTAAAGGAAAATTTTTTTTTTTAATTTACACCAAAATAGTAGGTAATATTTCATTGCCGTTGAGCGACCTTTAATCCTTAATATATTTTAATAAAATTATGGACGAAATTCTTTTAAACTATTTGGAAGCTTCTGAGAGGGTCGGAAGAAATTTTTAAAAAATTTAATTTCTCACCATACATATAAGGACCACCCTAATGTGCAGGCGTTGAAGAGAAAAAGTCGTCGTTTCTCGGAAAGTGTACCGCGCGTGTAAAAGTTTATTGGTAAGACGCATTCCAAAGTGGAACTACTGCGTGAAAGGTGTCACCAGAACAATGAAAGTGAATAAAACAATAGTTATTTAAAATAGTAGTCGTTTCTTTTCCAAAGACAACTAAGTACATCGCGTTTTAGTTTTTGATATAAAGTTATTTTTAAAGAAAACTCGTGCCCTTAACTTAAAAGAAATCAGAATACCAAATAAAGCAAAGAACAGGTAAAAAATTTAAAAAAAAAAAAAACTGACTAGCTTTTAACTATTAGCTTTTAACCAGCGCGGCTCGTCAATGTAGGTATATCGCGGCTCGCGAACGTATACCGCGGCTGGTCCCTAGCGCAAAAGTGGCCAACAACGAAAAGTACCATCGAAGTCCTGGCGTATGGCAAGTTGCTGTACGGCGAAGACGATTGTGGCGGCTCATTGCCGCGGGACGGCAAACCCTGATAGCCCTGCGGTGGCGTTAGCTGCGACGATGGCGGATGATAGACTCGCGATGCCAAGGGCCCAGGGATTCCGCCCATAGTTGGCGTACAGCTGCGCGACCCCCTCGCCGCCGCCACAGGTGTACCCGGCTTGTCGATCTGGGGAGGTTCGTTCGACGCCGCCGGTTTATTATCGGGCGCAATCAGAGAAAGGAATTGTAAATTTCACGGTCGAGTTTACACGAAAGCAACGAGACGTATCGATCCTCGCCTAGAACGCGATCGTGAGGCGCGTGCTTCCGGTTCAGCGATTTACCAGAGGAACAGGCACCAAGGGTTGGTTGGGGCGGGTGGGAGATAGCGTAGAGGGTGGAGGGGGAAACGGTGGTTGGTAGCGTGGGGGAGGGCGGCAGGGTCGAAACGATTCCACCCGACAGTTCCCGTGCAAATTGACTTATCCGTAACTCGGCGGGACAAATTTTCACGATGTCGCGCTGGCGTACGCTAAAAAGGGGGCGTCCAAGTATCTCGATTGTTTTCGAAGCCGCGGGGGGAAATTGGATCTCGATACTCCGCCACGGAATGGCGCGATAATGCTGCCGCGGGTATTAACACTTTCAACGTCCAGTTATCCCCTGTTTTACGTCACCTGATGATTCAAATGGAGCAGACTCTTTCCCGCGTCTTCGAAAACCACGGGAACGTCGAGGTCTTCCGCTTTTGGGCGTCTCGCCGTGGATGCGAGCTTGGGATTAGTTTCGATTTCATTTAGAGATATAGAAGCAGAAGCAGAATGTACTGACAGGCAGAGATGGGAAGGAACCGGACCGATTAGGCGCCGAACAAGCTTGCTATCCGCGAGATCTTACATCTTTACTTTTCAGAGACGGTGTGCTACGAGCAGAGGAGCTTCCGCTCCGCGAGGGCGGCCTGTCTTTTACGGAAGTGGAGCCACCGCCGGAAGTCGGTCCCGCGTGTCCCGGAGCACTCAGCTTCTCCAGGGTACCGTTCTCGCGTGGATCCGAGTGTTCGCCGTTCGCGTGGGGTGACGACGCCTCCTTTTCGTGGCAAACAAGAGAACATTTCTATGTGAGACCATAGGACCTAACCGTCTTTCTCGTACGCATGGCGGTACAAAAGGGATTCGAGATTTCAGAAGCCCCAAAATCTCTGAAAAGAAGAAGAAAGGGACGCTTTAACGCGGATCCGCAAACCAACTCTCACAATAGAGCCTCTGTATATAAATACAATGAATGGAACAATCATAAATTCTCTGATAACATTGGTTTGCAGAGCCGCGTATAAAACATCTGTTACCCTAGAGTCCTTACAACTTACATCACTAGTAGGTATCTATGAACTACGAACGAAAGAAAGGCAGGATGAATGCGAACGATTAAACCAACAACTGTACACGTCGAATCCATAGGGACTTGAAAGAAAGTCTGTGGAACAAGTCAAACCAGTCCCACCGATCGAACTGACACGAAAGTAAGTTGGGTGTAAAGAGTCACCCAAGAAATCGCCTCTTTTTGGGCCCACGATTTAGGAACTGAATTTTATGCCAAACGAATTTGGAGTTAGATTTTAAAAATTCACAATAAAAAAAATCAAAGTCGAGAAATATAAATATCTGTGCAGTTAGTAGTGGGTGTTTTTGTTAATATATCGTCCACCATATTGAATCGACCATTGTGAATTTTGAAAATCTAAATTCAAATTCGTTGTTAGCAGTCAGCAAAGCCTCTGGGAATAATTGTTTAAATTATCGGACTGACATAAAAGTCCGTACATCGAAGCGTACGGGCTGACGCGTTAACGAATTTTCACTTCTTTCACCTCCCATATCTCAGAAACTAATTGTCACCTGAACTTGAAAAATTCGATGATTGATATCTCATCATAAGGTACCGTTTGGCATAAAATTCAGTTCCAAACTCGTGGGGCCAATGAGAGGCGAAAAGAGGCCTCATTTTTGGGTCACTCGCGTTGCAAGAAACTTCCCAAATTTACCTTCCATTCTCTCGCGATTTCAAACATTTTTCCGTCCCCGTAATTTTGTACCCAACCAGCGTTTACGTTGCATAAAAAGAGTGCTAATGAAATCAGGAGCCAATGAGGGGAACCACCTCAAAGAGAGCTCACGCTCTGAACCATCTAAAATCTAAAAAATAAAATAAATAAAATAAACCAAAGGCCCAAGTGATTTAGACACAGACCTCGAATCGATTTCGAGACCTCTGAAAATGTCTACTGACTACCGATCGATGCACAGTCATCGTTTTAACCTCGGGGGTAGGAGGCTAAAGAAGGCTCCTCGATATTTCATCGCTAGCTCGTGCGGGGCTTAATGAATACAGGGTCGCTAAAAATATAATATCGAATTGAATCTGAATGATGAACTGACCTCGTTCGCGACATCCACCACCAAGTCCTGATCGCTCTTTTCCCCGTCGCTCTCCTGAAAGAAAATCACGGCTCTGTAGTACACAGAATGGGAGAAGAGGCAGCGGGATAGCCTTGCGAAATCGCGCGACGCTCGGCATTTAATACAAACGCTTCGCCTCCCGTCGTCCGCGTAATAATTCCTACTATGTATGGGGCAGATGCATTAACGATCGTCGCGGTACATATTTCCGCGGAAAGCCCGGCGAGAGGGCGAAGAGGAGGGCTCGACCTATATTCCAGGCGCGTCAGACCGGCAGATGCATCTTCAGAGACATATTATTAATCTTGACACCTCGCGCATCGATCACTCGGAACCTTTCTGATTGCGCTGGCAACTTAATGGCCAGCCTGTTCGACGTGTGCAGACGCGCCAGATACAGAGGGGGCCCCGCGTTTTGCCGCATTGCGAGCCACCAGCGACCGGGGCAATTGTAAAATCGCGCCCCGCTCTCGCGGCATTTTTCCAGGCGAGATTGCACGCGTTGGTCACGGCATGCCACGCGGAGCGTGTGAAATTCGGTCGTTTGTCGATACCGGGGGTCTCTCCGGTCGTCGCGGTTTCATCATCCTTCGCAATCCTTAAGCTGCTTCCTTTCATTTGTCGTTGTAATTACTTTCTTACTGTACAACGCTAATGCAACTATTACGTAGAAAGCAGAAGTGCCGCGTGCCTTTCTCTTCTGTACGTATTTAAATGAGCATCTTCGTCTTCTGGGTGAAAATATTACTTGAATAAGTGTCAAGGAACCTGGTTTAATTCAGTGATTTAATTACTTTCAATGGCTGAAAGAATGGAAATTATGAAATAAAATATAGTTAGGTACTTTATTTCCGCAGCATCGAGTATCCTATCCTTTTACGATCCTCGAAGTAGCTTAATCGAAGGTTAGGGTAAGTCGGTTTGGATATATTTCCCGCGGAACAGCGATTACTGTACAACCAGGGTACACGTATGCACGTTGTTCCACGTGAAGCGATAAACAACGACGAACACCGGGGAATGGTAAATAACGCGGCTTGGCTAGGAAAGTGCAATTTGTAATTCACGTATCTTTCATCGTTTATTTACCAGTTATCGCTCAGTTTCTCTACAAGCCGCTTGTTCCCGGCTGCGACCAGCCCCTCGGTACGTGGCGTGTAACGAGCTCAAAGCAGGGCACACGGGAGCGGGTAACTTATACGCGCGAAGCGTTCCAAGTGCCAACGCGGCGAGCCCGCCGAAACCGCTTACAACTTCGCTCTCGCCTTTCCCGCCTCTAAGGTAAAAGTACCAATAACTAGACACGTCCCAATACCTGGACACCAATGACTTTTATATGTTTACTAAGCTTCATAGAAAGTTTAGAACAATATTGTTGGGAATATATGTTATTTTGCAACTTGATCTCTTATATAAAAAATTAAGAAAGCCCTAGATGTAAAGTTTAATATATAAAACAGTCTTTAAATATCGGAGGTGCATGCACTTGAATTCTGCGTAGATTTCTTAAGTAATTCTTAAAAAATACAGTTAATTGGTAAGGTGATACTAATCGTTATATAACGTTTTTCTGAGAAAAACGTATGTACAAAATCTTAAGAAGTTTCTTGTTACATACAAAACAAAACATTGATCGGTTAATGTTGATTTTAATTAAAAATATACGTGTTTTGTTAAAGATATTTTTAAGATATACAACTTTGATATCCTTAAGTGTCCAGTTATTGGTACTTTTACCTTAAAAAAGGCAGCCCTGGACCCCTCGTCAATACTTCAGACGTTCGATCTATCACGCGGAACGAGATAAAAAATGTCACAAAATAGTCCGAATGTGTTGCGAGTAAACTTGAAACTGACAAGTAAAATTCTATGGAATATTATTTAAAAAAAAGACCTCTAAGGTCTTCAGTGTCTTCTGTGAATTGAAACCAGGTACACTCGCAGTCTCGCATTCCGGAGAATTATAGATTACGTTGTTCGCGAGGACAGGCCCGTTGGCGAGAGACAGATCGAAGGGTAGATTCGGTAGCAAGGTAATTCGCAGTTGAAAAAGAACCTGCAAACACGACGTAGTTCGGTCGTAAAGTTTTCGCGCAATAAATTTATCATCGCATTAACATTCCTGGCGTGATACGGCCGCGCTTAACCGAACTATAAATAAGGACCGGGGAAGAAGGAAGAATTATGCATCAAGGGGCATTTAATTTTCACGGAAACTTCGCGGCGAAGCTACTCACGCGAGCCCCGCGTAAACGAGGCACATTTTGTAAGAATTTAAAACACCGCAGGGTCGTATCATTCTTCTTTAACACTGGCAACGGGACGTCCCGATTTTATCGCCGGGCAACGCCGAGCCGTGCATGCGATCGCCTGTTAAAAATATACACGCGCTTAATTCATTCCTAATTCTCATCCGCGCCGAAACTCTGAATAATCTTAATCAGCTTACGAACGAAATCCCACGCTAATTACGCATTCCTTTTTCCAACCGCGAAGGCTGCAAACACGTCATTTCCCGCTCGATCTCGGCCCGGGACAGGAGGACGCGGCCGAAAGAAGACAGATTGGGTGCCGCGGGACGATTAATAATTCAACAACGTCTGGTGGTTTATATCCTAATTATCGTGAAGCAGGTAGTGGCGGGTTCTTTGCACTGCCCACCCCCTCGCCCACCCCCTCGCCCACCCCCCAACATCTCGCCAGCCACGCACACGACCGCTTGAAAACGTGCCACGCGATAGTATTGCCCTTCTAATGACGTAATATCGTGTACAACGCCCATCCATCCATTACGCGTCTGTTAGGCCACGTATGTACGACGTTCGTGGCGAAGGTGATCGCGTGTGTGCATCGTTCACCGACGAGAAGGAACCACCTGTGTGCGTCCCTGGTCAGGAATGATTTAGGAAAACCGTGGGCGAAAAGCTTGAGATCGCCACTGGCCGGACTGCTCTCGGATGCTTGTGTTTTAAACGCGTCGAGCTGAAGGGGCAGACAGGGGAACCCGGAGACTCGGTATTTGCGTATAGAACGATTCGTAATGGCGGGGAAATTAATGCACTTGCGGCGGGACGAGGAGGTGGAGGGTTCGGAGGGAAATTAGGTGCATTCGGTCTGAAAGTAGGGGGTGACCGTCGAATGTGAGGGAATCAGGGCAACTTTCGTAATGTAATCACGATGAGGGGATCACTGGGGGCGCGCGGTTAGGTATAGGAAAATTGCCGCGACTTGCTTACAGGAAAATTTGCGGCTTGGGAATTAGTTCGGCCAGTCGTTGTCGCGGGCGAATCGGCGGGACTTGCGACGGTGTTGGCCTGTACTCGTAGGGAAATTAGTGCGACTTGCGGTGGAGCGAGTCGCGACCACGGGTCGGAGCTGGTACCGAGCTGCGGTCGAAGAAAAATTAGACGCGACCAACGCGATTCACCGCGAAACGTACGAAGGTGGCTGCGACGCGGCCGGCTGGGATCCGTATGTAGGGACACGACCCTGCAACGGAAATTGATTCGCGGAGAGTTGACGAATGGTCTGGCGGACCTGGTCGGCGCAGGTCCCTGCCGCTATGCTCGAGGAGAGGAAAAGAATGCTCGCCGTTCTGCGGTTCTAAATCAGCCTGCTTCCCAGAATTGTGAGGCGACAATGGATGTGAACAGCTTTTAAAGCAGAGAAGAGTGAATACAGCCCGATCCTCCGAACCCGTCAGCTATGCAAAGCAGATCCAGTTCCAAACAATGACTCCCAGCCAGGTAACTATAAAGTTCACGGGATTCCAGCGTGGACGCGCGAGTGTCTTTCGACTTCGAAGCTCGCCTGTTTGGTGACGAGGCGAGGCTGGGCCCAGACGCGGCGGTTTCAACGATCCTGAGAAGGACCCGCAGCCCCTGGAACGCCGACGAAGAGTCGCTACAAGGTATAATCGGAATGGAGGGCGACACGGACGTGGATGTTGAATCAACGATGGTGCTGCTGGCCGTGGCTAAATCGGCCAGCAGCTCGGCGTGACGTTTCAGGTCGGAACGGTGATTCCGTCGCGATCCATTTCCGACAGGAGCAGAGTGGTGCTTCGAGCTGCTGGGGACACGCAATAAATTTGTGTACGGGACGATGAGCCTGTGTAAATAGAAGCCAGTGTGGTGGTATTGATTTCAGTGGTATTACTCGGCTGGTGGAGGGCGCTCAAGGATGGAGGAAGGTGGTCGACGAGAGGCAGGATATAGCAGAAACGGAGCGTAGGAGGAACGAGGACGAGAGCAAAGAGGCCGCGGAACAGGAGGGGCGTAGCGGGAGAGAAGGGGGAGACGTTGAAACACCGAAGCAGCAGAAGAAGAAGGAGTCGGAGGGTGTCTTCCACCCCTTAACCTGCTCGTTCTAGCGTTAAATATGATACAAATGTTATCATCCCTTCTATTCTGTTCCCCTTCCCCCGGCCCGCCCTTCCACCCCCACCCCCACCCCCACCCCCCCTCCCCCTGGTGGCACGAACCACCAGCGACTATTCTCCTCGTCCTCCTCACACTCTTACCACCCCCTCTGTCCACTTCCATCTCTTTCCCACCAGTCCTTCTCGCCCTCTCTTTCCTTTCTTTATCGTTTCCCTTCGCTCCGGCGAGAGTCTCGCAGTCCGACCCGAGCCGCTTTCTCCGTCGGCTTCTTCCCTCGTTTAACCCGGCATAGCGGGGGATGACGGTATTAAGGGCAGCTCTATTATTCGACCACCCAACCACTCGACTCTTCGTCTCGAGAATCCTCGAATCCTTTTTTCCCTTCCTCCCCAATCTCCCTTCCCCACCTACCCTTCCCCAGCCCACCCTTCCGCGGCGCTGTCTCTTTCACCCCTGCCCCATCCACCCTTCCCCTCTTACGTATACAATGTTACGCGTAGTTTTCCCTTGCGCTGCCACCACCCCCCCCCCTCCTCCTCCTCCTCTTCCTTCTACTCCTCGTAACCTCTTCTCCTTTCGGGACCACTGTAAACAAACGCACGAGCGCAAAAGAAGAATCGAAGGTTTTCCACCCGACCATTCTTCCCCGTTCGTTTCTTTTCTACTACTCCATCCTCCATCCCCCCCCCCCCCTCCCCCACCACCACCCCAACGCCCCTTCACGTTGTTCGCTGACTTTAGCGAAGTTAAGCGGTCGTCCCGTGGAACCGATGTGACCATTTCTTCCAGGGAGAGTAAAATCGTCTCGATGAGCGGCGGACACGCGGTGATTAGCCTGTACTAAGGGAGGATATTCTTCAGGGGAGATTCATGGTATCGAGTGAAACGTATGATAGTTAGAAATTCCATTAGTGAGTTTCTAGCAGAGATGGGCAAAAGTTTTATTCAAATAAAATTTCGAATAACGAATAAAAAGTTAACAAAATTATTCGTCATGCGTCGAAGAAAATTAACTCGGGTTAACGAACGAATGACGAATAATTTTTTTTAACTTTTACTTGTTATTCGCCGTTTTGTATAAATAAAAAATTTGTTCATCTCTGGTTTCTGGCCTGGAGAATCCATTACGAACCGGATTTCTAAATGTTACATATGCAATTTTTAATACAAAAAAATTGCGCGTTGTATGTATGTACCTAGAGATCGATAAAATTATGGACACAAGTTTCGTTGTATAAATTTCTTTCTAGTGCTTAGTACCTATCTACCATAAATTCAGCGATCGAGAAGCCAAGCGGATTTTTTAAATTTCCAGACAAGTTTCTGCGCAGGTAGTCCAGGATTGCCTTCCCCTCAGGTTCTTTCCCCCAGGCTCGAGTCTTAAGGAAACGCGGGAGAGCAAAACAAGCGACGTAAAGTTTCCCAACGGTCGGCCATTCTTTCTCCTATCTTTGCATTTACTCGCGTTAACTTGGGGGAAAGTTCAGGGGCCGACTTGTCTTTAAAATACCACCGTCACATCGTCCCGTCGATTCTCCTACGAGCTACTTAATACCACCCGTGTTTATCGTGCCAAAACGGTGATATATAATTTAAAATGTCACTCAACGAAATAACGGAGCTCACAACTCAATGACACCACGTTCAAAGTGTTATCATTCGAAGCATTGATGCCTAGCGCGGGGAGTTGAAAATTTATTTTCCCCGACCTCGTTTTCTTCTGTCAAGTAAATGCGTAAGGTAAAAGTACCAATGACTGGACACTTAAGGATATCAAAGTTAAGGATATCTTAAAAATGGACTAAATAAAATGTCCTTTTTAACAAAAGTGTCAATATTCGGATAAATATTACTTCTTTCTATCAAATGGGGTACTACAAACTTGTTTTCAGTGCGTTATTTTAATTAAATTAGAATTCTGATTTGTCCCAGCGTCCTATTTTTGGTGTCCCAATACCTGGCCAATGGAGAAGATAACCCAATGCTCGGCGCAGAGGGCGCCACTAGTGTATGTGTGAATGGTTTGCGCGCGAATTTGTAATTTTTCAATTGTAGGTTATGCTGAAAGTGTAGCATGCAATTGACTAAAAATATGACTTGAAAATAAAAAAAATGTTAATTTACGTAGGGGAGACCGGGGCTAAAAATTCCGGGGGTAAGATGTTCCGACGGTTCTATCTTCAAAATGAAAAGACCGATGTACTTTAAATTATTTTTTCCGTGTGAGTTGATCACGCCACTCTATCGCCCATTTTAATAGTGTCAGCCACAGCGAACCGTGAGGTTGTAAGCAAGGACCTATTAGTCGCGTACCAGATAAGTAAATATTTTCCTATCATTATTTTTTGGTCTATTTCGATTATTTAACGTCGATATTATTGATTGATTCGTTCTTATGGATCAAATGACATTTAAGAACATGGTGTAATAGTGTTTGTCGTTTCAATATATGTATAAGCAAAATAATCTCTCAAATTTCTACATTTATCGATAGGGGCTAGTTGTTACCGTGATTTGGGGCATGTTGTTACCGTAACAACTTGCCCCACCGCAAATATATAAATTGTTCCTGCTGTGTTTTAAGATGCGAACATATGAATGAAAGGCGGAAAGGGGCACCATTTCCATCGAAGTTATGCATAAAGATAAAAACTGTCGCTAATGAATTCAGTATCTGCGACTTGACTCTATCGAGAGTTATTAAAAAACTACAATCTGGACAAGAAGCCACTGTAGGCTATTAGTACAAATCTCAATAAGTAGGTACCCACAAACAGTTGAATGTAAGACTGATTTGTAGATATTAATTTTTATACCAAGGGTTTTATGGTTATTATATTGTTTTGGTTTTCTTTTAAAGATAATACATTTTTGTTGATCCGAACCTTCATAAATAAACATTATTAATAAAATTCTGTTTTATTTCATTAGAAAATGAAATATTTCATTAAAAGGCAACTCCTATATGTTAGTAACAACTTACCCCAATGCGATAACAACTTGCCCCATAAATGGGTAAGAAGTTCCGCTTCGACCAGCCACAAATAAATTACTTTTTATGAAAAATCTATTACAATATATTAAATACAAGCTTAAAATCATAAAATATAATAAATTTAATAAGAAATTAGTCAATAGTGAAGAGAATAACTACATTATTTTCCAATCATTTTTTATGTTTTATCGAAATCGGAACTTATAGCCCCGGTCTCCCCTACAGTATATTTGTACTTACACTTTTGATATACAAAAATTTGAGAAAACACAGACACTTTACCGGTTCGACAATACGGTCAGGTATTGAGACTTCACCTAAGCGTTCAAAATGCTGACAGGCCGATCAACTGGACGGCTGGTCAGTTGTTGGGACAGCGTGCAGAGGACAAGTTTATTATGTACCGGTACTTGAACACGTATATTTTTAATTAAAATCAACATTAAAAGATCAATGCTTTGTTTTGTATGTAACAAGAAACTTCTTAAGATTCTGTGCATACGTTTTTTTTCTCAGAAAAACGTTATACATATAATGATTATTATCACCTTGACAACTAACTGTATTTTTCTTAAGAATTAGTTAAGAAATCTACCCGGAATTCAAGTGCATGCACCTCCGATATTTAAAGACTGTTTTATATATTAAACTTTACATCCAGGGCTTTCTTAATTTTTTATATAAGAGATCATGTTGCAAAATAACATATATTCCCAACAATATTGTTCTAAACTTTCTATGAAGCTTAGTAAAAATATAAATGTCAATGGTGTCCAGGTATTGGGACGTGTCCAGGTATTTGTACTTTTACCTTACTTTGTCGCGCATAATACTCTGTTTGCATATTTAGGTATCGCTGAAATTTCTCCGTATCTATTTTGAGCGACTGCTGCTCGGCAGGAGAGTCAATTAAATTTGACGACACAGTCATGTTCCTCGTAACGTGCTATAACGCGATCCTTACAGTCCTCTATAAACCGTGTTTACTTTATAATCTACTAAAAGATCATCATTGTGATCCACGAAGTGTCCATTACGTACGCGATATTACATTCGCATTTATTATAAAGGGTACACGTTAAACACGATTCACTGTTAATTAAATGAATCCCCATTGTCCAACGTATCGCAAGTGAAAGGCGTGACAATGTTTCACAAATTTACATCGCGCGATACGCTTGCCAACATATTCCCAGCATATTCGTTCGCGTGACCGTAGATTTCTCAGTTATCTCTTCCAGCTCGATCAGACCGCGATCGATCCGTGCCCGTCGTATAATCACGACCACCCTCGAGATGGCCAAGTGGCATCCCTCCCACGGGGTCAATCCCAACCCCTCCGCGGAACCACTTTACCACGGTACTTAATAATACCGCAGCCCCGGATGCGTTCCTCCGGCGAAATTAAAAGAGAAACGTTCCAAAGGTAACCGAGATCGATAAGTTGCACCGCGTCTCTTTATGCTCCCGGCACAGCGGGGGAGGGAGTGGGGCGGTCGCGCGCGGGGGTGGCGGCGGTAAGCATCGGTCCCGCAACTTTTACGAGACAACTGCTTTTATATCTCGCAGAGGAGAGCGCCGCGGCGGCTGGGAACGTATTAAAGCGATTATCTCGGGTGAAGGAGATCCACTCCGGGAGAGGGCTGAAAAAGGGAGGTGAACGGGGTAAAAACCGACGTTGACGAAAGCACGAGAACGTCGGGGTGTCGCGTTATCATCGGTGAAAAAGGACGCCGCCCTCGGACAATGCCAGCTACGAGCCGGCGCTCCGAGGGAGGAACGAAAGGAATAGCAGCTCTAAGTGTCGTAATGGAGACCGCGATCGATAGTTCGTAAAACGATGGAATTTAACTATCCGCGGGCGGATAGAAAGCAACCGTGGAGGGTGGGCGTAGAGTGATGCACCCGCTCCAACGTGTCGTACTCTGCAAAATGGATTTTTAAGGGGGAGAAAAATGTAATACGCATGTGAAAAGGGACTGCTGTATGCTCGCGTTAAAAAGATACCTACCCCCGGAGCTGCGTGCCGCGCAGAGATGGAACGATAATATGCAGGTGAACTTTCTCGTTCACGGATTCCAGTATCCACGGGCAGATATGCTCTTGGCCACTTTTACCGTCGGTGCGCCAAAAAACTGGCATCCACGCGGTTCCGAGTCCGACAGTCGACAGCCATTTCCTAAATGGCAAGGTGCGCGGTGGGACGGCCGGGGGGAAACTGGGGCTCGAGCGGACAGTAAACTGGAATCCACTGTCTAGAAACTAAAGCGCCGGAGTGATATCTCAGAATTAGAAAAATACGTCCTTCCATTCGAGTTACCGAACGCTTGCTTAACTTTCCACTTGCCCCAATTTAGACGAGCCCTGTCGCTTCGTTTCTCCCCAAACGATTCGAGCCGCGCAGCTTCTCGCGGGGAACAAGTTTTATTAAACAAAGAGCCGACGCTCGGTACTTTTTAAACAGCAGAAGGCAAAGAAATTTCGCGCGTCCAGATCCGTTGCCCGACGGCAGCCTCGATGGACCCGCGTCGCGCGTGAAACGAAAAATTCACCTTGCACTTCTCGACCCCGAGCTGCGAGAAAGCTGATATTCCTTCTTTTTTTTTTTCATCCCTCCTCCCCTGTTGTGTCTGTTTCCCTTCCCCCCGCCGCTGGTGTTCCCTTCGCGAGCAACGACGAGCGGCAAAAACGTATTAAAGCGTTTTTCCAGCGGACGAGAAAAGCAGGCGGAGTGGAAGGGTTGGAACGCGCGAACGGAGACAGAGAAACAGAAGAAAGAGGTAGACGTTGACGGGTAACGGGGAGCCTGGGAAGTTGAGTTGGCTCCGGGAAAAATGGTCGTAGGACAGCACGAGAAAATAAAGGGGAAAACGGTTCGTATGAAAATGTAATTAGGGGAAGCGTGGAAGCTCGGCTCATTGCGGCCTCGACCCTTTTACTTCGCCACCTTCTCTTTCACTCGTATCTTCCACTTCCACCCACTCGCTCTTACCCTTTATCGCCCCGTCCCTTCCTCGGCTTCTCCGTCGCGCGACTCCACCCCCCCCCCCCCCCGATATAATTTCCTAACCGCTCGGCGTCCGATGATCGCGGGATCCACCACCGAGGCGATACCCAACATGCAAATCTGATTAATGTATGCAGCGTTCCCGCATATTTTTCGTAGCTTTCTGTCAACGATTCGGCAGCGTAACGATACATAGACCACTATCCACGGGCCATATTTAAATCCTCCACCTTAACGCTTCCGTCATTCGGATCCCCGAGCTTGATCCACATCGAACAACAACCCGGGCCCGGTTTCTTTACGGCGCACTCTGTTCGCAACTCTCCTTCGCCGAGCATCCTCGCCGACAGACTCTCTCCGCGGGGTCGAGCAAATCTCCCTGAAATTTCTGTCGAACCCCGGAGAGAATACCGCGCGGCCCTCGCAACAATCGACTTGCCCCTGTACGATTCATAAAATCCGCGCAGTTTCCTTTTTCCTTTCGACGGAACGCAGCCCAGCGTCCCGCCGTAAAACCTACCCCTCCGCGTCGAGGACGTCGCGGCTCCGCACAAACCGCTCGAAAGGAACGTGCCCCCGCCACCACCGCCCCCCCCCCCCCACGGTGCACATGTTTATTCCCGTCGTACATCGTTATCGGATTATTGGCCATGTTTCCCGGAGCCGCGGGGTTTGTTATTCCATTTCTTTCAATAACAGACGCGCGGCCGCGGCCGCGCGCACGACTGCAATTTGCATTTCATTACGTCCGCCAAGTCACCGGGAACTTTTATCATCGGTTTACTTTGGGGGCGGTACATTTACCTTCGCGGCCCGCCGGCCGGGGAATTATTATTCGCGGCATCGGGGGAACTCGCAAGTTTTCTGCGTCTCTATGCTTTACACGTGTAAACGGGGGGGCGGCGGGGCGCGGGCGCAGGAAGCACGGCGACGGCGGAACGGACGAGACTGCGACACGACGGGAAAAGGTTTCGCCCGGGAAGTGTCTTTGCAATTTAACTTTTACGCCGCGCCCTGTCATTTCTATCCGGGCTCCTAGCGTCGCGCCGAATGCAACCCCTCCGTTCGGTTTCGCCTTGAACCGCCCCCTACTGATCCGCGTTGCTCGCATTAGGCGCGTCTGCGCCGCGGATGACGGATAAGTTGCTGGAATTGCTTCGTGCTTGCATCTTTTTTACCGTTACAGACTGGTGTTCTTCGACGGGGGGATGTAAATAGAAGAGTTGCAGTTGTTCGAGAATGAGATGGCTGTATTAAATTTAGTATTAGATTGATGATAGAAGGGGATAATAGGACTGCGGTACAGGCAGAAGATATTTCGCGTCACAGGTATGGGTGAGTGCCCTCTATTTCAGCCCTTTGAGCCGAACACAAGGGGCGAAGCGACGTGGTAGGTAAACTGTACGGCGGACATAGTTCTCCAATACCCTCGAACCATGAAAATGTTCTGTGTCAACTGTAATATACTGCGATAGACAATATCAGAAACTGTAGAACGTGGGGAGAGGAAGAATCGATTGATTGGATTACTCTGATCGAGACTTCCAACTGACTCGAAAACTTTCAATCTAAATCTAATATTCGAGCAACGTCACCAGAAATAATTAATCCACTTATTTCTCTTTCTGCTGATTTCCGACGACGCACAGTGTAACGAGTATATAGGAAAAAAAATCAAATTTCCATTAAGATACAGTTATTTACACGTAATTGACATGTTAATCATATTTGTATCCAAAAAAATTAATTTTTAACATAAAATAATTCATTAAAATTTATTTTTGAACATAATAAAAGTAAAACAAATAAAAAAATATTTTTTTTTTAAAACATTTAAACACAAATCAATAACAAACATATGAAACAATTATAAAAAATAAAATGAATTTTTTAAATAATTCGTATTGATAATAAATTTTTAATTATTCATTCTTATTATACATCTTCATCACTATCGGCTGAATCTGAAGGAATTCAAAGATCAGTGTCTTTTAAAAATAAATATTCGAGCACAGATTTGCCTAGTTTTTTCGTTTTATTATGCGTATTTTTTCTTATGTGGAAGTACTCGGAAGCAGATAAAATTTATACCAAATTAAAGGGCATAAAAAGAACTAATTATAGTAAAAAAATGAAGGAACCAATATGTTTCGTTTTTTCAAATTCTCACCAGGATTTAGAAGATGCGACAAAAAAGGTAATAATTTGAGCCACTGGTACGTATCAAATATCTTTAAAAGCAAGAATTTTTAATTAATAAAACGAAAATAGGATATATTTTGCTGATTTTCAAAAAAAAAAAGAAAGAAAAGAACTTATAAATACAACAAAAATACAGTGAGTAAATATTTCTTATGTGTAGTCGGTGGCAGCTTGCGTTTGGTTATTCAACTTTGAATGTAATTACTAAGCTTAAATCGGTTATTTATGCTACTAAGTTGGGATGTTCTTATATCGGAGGACTGTTTACTATCAATTCCATGAAATGAAATACAAAATTTAAAAACTCAAATTTTTGCTTTTTGAACACGTGCCGCGACACTGTGCGACGCTGTGCCGTAGATGGTAAATGAAATTCGAGAACGGTGGCCGATAGTTGCGGCTGGTGGCCGCGGGCAATGAGATACATGGGAAAAAGAGAGAAGGCAGTCGCGGGGAATAAGAGAATAGCGAGAAGCTACTCGCGTGCATTTGCGTTTGCAATTTCGAGAGATACATGTACACATTCCCGACGTATCTGTGGCGCGCGGAAATTTACGGGCTTCTTCGACCATTCTTGCCGCGGGGGATCGCATTTGTTCCGAAAGCCCGCGGACGTTTTACTTTCCCGCGTGTTGCCGCCCACGCTCAATTAGACCGCGTATTAAAGCGCCGAGAATTCCAGCGATTAACCGTACGAAATAAATACCTTTCTCTTTCGCTTCTTTCTACAACTGCCCCGAGCAATTATGAGGATCGGTTCTTCAAACAGCTGCACGCTTCCACTAACCGTCGAATATCTTTATCAGTTGCTCAATACTACGAAACATCCATGCTTCAAAGAACCCTTTAGGGCCCAGACACCTTTCCCGGTGGAAAAAATTTTTTTTTTTGCGTTTATTTAACTGGAAAATGGTCCCAATACATGCACTTCATCGTTCTTTTCCCAAAAAAGCCAGTGGAAATATGATTTTCTAGATGTATAGGGGAGAGTCTTGCGGTACCGACTGCTCTAAGTTTTTTTGTTATATTTTGGGGTAGAGTCGATAAAAATCAGAAATTCAAAAACGTGTTTGTAGTATAGATGGAACATAGCAAGAGGAGGGAAATTATTTTTGTGAAATTTAATAATAAGAATTGATAATTCGTAAAAGTAGAAAAGTTGTAATTTCCAGGAAACGAAAGATTGTCGTCCAGTACCGATCAACTATTAAATTAGTAGATTTTTAGGTCTAAATGATTAATAATGTTAATAAAAAGACATTTAATTAGTACAATACAAGATTATTTCAAATTTTATTTGTACAAACTCGTAAGTAAAATAATTAATATTCTCCTGATCTGTGCATTCGACGTATGCCCAACCGTCACATTCGGTACACTGCATCCAATATTTGTCAAATTATGCCTTGGAAACAGAGATGGGCAAAATTTTCATTTAAATAAAATTCCGAATGACGAATAAAAAAAATGAACTTTATTCGTCGAATAAAAAAATTAACTTTGTTCGTCGAATAAATTCTCATCGAATAAAAAAATTAACTTTATTCGTCGACTAGTCTAAAGCTAAAGTAACTTTTATTTGATCCTTATTTGCATAATTTTTTATTTAATTAATTCCCAACTCTGGTTGCAAAATAACACATTGGATAACTTCTTCATTAAATCCTAGCTTCCTGTTTGTTAGGTTATCATACCTATCCTTATTTACTTTATTTTTCTGCGGGGAAAGGTAGAGGGAAGGCTAAATGAACATCTTATAAATTAATCTGAGTTGCTAACAGATTGAACTCACAGATAAGAAAAACTTGGTCTCTACTGATTGACAGAGTCTGTTGGTCGGTACTGCACGACAGTTGGATGGTCGGTACTGTACGACAAACACGGGGAAACATTTTAGATCATGGTATATTATGTACAAAAGAATATTGCAAACCTAGGACGTTTTATTAAATTTTTAATAGACTAGATATAGTATACATAATAGATCAAAATCATTAACTTACAAGAGAAACAAAAGATCAGCTTTAAAAAATAACTTTTAACCCACTGAATATCAACGTATACGTTTAATGCCTCAGAACATCAAGAGCAATGGAGTAAACATTACGACCCCGAAATAGTTTATAAAGAATTGTGATTTTCATTGATTAATTCAAATAAAGTGCTAATATCTGGTCAAAGAAACGAGAACTAGCTTTGGTTGGCACTGCACGACTCTCCCTTACGGAGTAAAATGTGGCTCAATATTTAAAATACAAAAATTGTGTTTTAAATGCATGCTTACTATAAGAGATCTTAAAAGTATAAATGAATAAAACACGAGTACATCTTTTCTAAACATTTCTAAACGATATACTCGTGTTTTATTCATTTATACTTTTAAGATCTCTTACAAATAAAATAAGAATACATATTTTTGTTATAGAATGCATAAACGAAGTACAAAATCTTAATTTTTACTATGGTAATTTACAAAACAATTTCTTCTTGCGCTCGAGCATAAGTGAACATTGCACTTGTAGCATTTTGATTGAATGTGGCCAGAAGGGCAAAGTTCACAGCGCTGTCTGTCATCACTGAACACGACCCAATGGTTAACATTGTTGAAACGCTGTAGGTCCGAGGGTTTAGAATTAGAAGTCGATGCTTGCCATGATTTCTTTGGTGGTGGAGCATTTATCAGTGGACGTCCGCGCAAAAAAACCATTGTACGAATGAAAAAAATTTTGCTTTTTAAATCCGTATACGCCCAGTGTGACGTATACGTCGCATGAATTTCAACATGCAATTACAAACTAAAAATTGATCAAATCAAACTTTATAAATAATATTCTTTTAGTATAACAACCAATTTGCACGTATCTACCAAATAAAATGTAAGAAAAATAATTTTACTCTCAACTTTTTAAAGAAAACAAGAGCAACGTTTCAGGTTATCGAAAAATGTCCAACATGCATTCGCCAGAAACGTTTTCATGGTTACTGTGAACATTATTTACAGCGGTAAACGCATCAGTAGCTTGCATCTCGGAGCCATTTAGAGAACTGATCCGTTTTGGGACCCCAAATTATTCACTATCAATTTTTTTTATATGTCTGTAACTCATGTGACGTATACATCACACTGGGCGCTGAAGGGTTAAGCAAACTCGTCCATTCGTGCAAGTTTGAAAGTAAGTAAAGCCACGAGGGCAGTAGGTTTTCATTCCGTAGTAACTTATGATTAACTGGTACAAATGTTTGGATGCGATAGCGTTGTAAGCGTGAAAGTACAATGCAGCTTCGATACAAGGTTGGTAACTATATTGAAGATAATGTCGGGTGAGAAGAACACTGTTCTGAAACTGGAGTTACTGGCTCGTCCCCGCGGGAGATCATCGCACATTCTTCCGTGAAATTTAATGATGTAGGCGGCGGTCGTTTCGAACATCAGGCTCGGGGAGAAAGAAATCGTCGGTGGCCTAGATAGCTTAATTGATAAAGCGGCCGACCGACGAGCGAAAGATCCGAGCTCGAATCCGATCTGAGCGATTCCTTTCCCCGTTTAATATCTTTACCGCTAATTCTTACATCTTTTGTAAAGAAGCAGCTCAAAATACGATATCCTGCTGTGTCGACTTTACAATAACTTCTCCCCTGATATTCACATCAACCTACAACTCGTCCACTCGCGGCGATCCTCAAGAAATCGAGTTACCAAGAAGCTCATCCGAAGGGCAACGACGAAAATCACACGGTGACGAAATCACCTCGGACATTGCAGAGTGAGTCCGTCGGTGCTAATGAAAACGTCGTTAAATCTTTCGTTAGTAGCCTGATCGGGCGACCATTTTACCGCTCGCCGCAGCTCCGAGCATTATTCACAATTATCCTGTTCCGAGCTACGGGGGTGGACGGGGGCGGGAGAGGGTGGAACGAGGTCGCGACGACAACGAGAGCACGACGACGCCGATCCTCACGTTCACAAACGATTCCGTCACAAAGCGTCTACGAGACGACGATCCCCCCCCCCCCCCCCTCCCCACCGGCCCGACCCCGTCGCCGACGGTGTGTTCGGCCCTTAAACAGCCCTTTGCGCGCGCGGCGCGCCCCCGAGTCCGAGTATCCAACGCGTCGTAAAGAGGGAAAGAAGCATTCTCCAGAGGTGCGACACGCTACACTGTGTGTACCGTAGCGTGAAGAAGTGGGGAGGGCGGGAATCGCGAAGAAACTAGAGAGGGAGCGAGCACGGGAACGAGCAGAATGGGGTGGGTAGCAGGGCAGAGGGCGCGGAGGGGGGAAGGGGAAGAAAAAGGAAGAAAAAGAAAGGTGAGGATGAATAAGCGAGAGAAACGGGGACAGAGTGTCGGCGTGAAGAAGAAGAAGATGAAGAAGAGCAGCATACAGGGGATAGCAAGAGATGGGTGAAACGAGGAGTACGGGATAGAGGGTAGAAAAAGGGAGAGGGAGAGAAAGGGCCGGGGGGGGGGGGCAGAGGGAGAGTGGAATGCAGTAAGAGGGGTGGTTCGGTAGGGTGAGCTGACAGGAGGCGTTAGCTTGGGATACGCGGACCCGTCATACAATAAATACGATATTTGCACCCCACCCACCGTGGAATAGAAGAGCGAGGTGGCGGCTTGGTGCAGCCAGGCTTTGGCTCCGGCACCGGAGCACGAGGGCGGCTGGTGGGGCGGGGGGGGGGGGGGGGGTACGGGGATGGCAAGGGGGTGGCAAGGGGGCGGCAGGGTAGGTTTAGAGGATGCGGGTGGGTGGCGAAACGTTGGTCGGTTGAAGGGACGAGGTGGTGCCGCGGAGGGCGGGTGGGCGGTCTGTACGATGGTATAGATTTTTATGTCTGCGAGAAATACAAAATGATGGATATAAACCTTCCTCGCCTCGCCGCCATCCTCTATCCTCTTCTGTCTCCTTTGCCCGCGTGCTCTCCCTCCCGCTTTCTCCGACGCTTTCACCATCCCACACCCTCTCAACCCGATAGACGTATATACACACAGTTTACCCGCTGCGCAGCGACGTTGATCTCCGCGGGAGAGTACACCTACGCGTGCGTATACAGGGTGGACCGTTTCGGATGCACGCGTCCGCGGAAATCGTGGGGCTACGCGTCCGCGATTAATGGGGTAGGGTGGCGCGCTAGAAAATCGGGGCACCCGTAGACGAAGCGGCGAGTGATTCTTTGCTGGCAGTTCCTCTCGGGCATCGGTAATGCCCACCTTTAATTGGGGCGGGCATTAACGAGAATGCCGCGGAACGTTAGATCGGTGAAAACGAAGTGTCGTAATCACTGCGAGTGGGAGGGTGTTTTGTACGTAATTAGTATCGAAGGAGAAACTGAACTCGGGATGATAGCAGCTATCGGTCTCGAGCGCTCGAATGTTTGAAATACTTCAGAGCTGTACAAAGTCGTCAACTTGTTAATTGGGTCATTTCCTAACTACAAAATGCCTCTTGGGTGTCGAGAGACGATTAACAAGCGAACTTTCCTTGCCTAAGGTAAAGTTCATTTACCGGCAAGTTCATTTGTCCTACCCCCGGTCGACAGATCACCATTCATCCCGCCACAATTCAACAATTTATCCAGCTAAGTAGTTACTCGAACCGCGAATACTTTCGTAACGTGACGCGGCATTCCTCCGACTTCCATGAAAATCCGTAGCGCGTAGCGGAAAGCCCCAAAGAGGTCTCGGTGACCGAGAGACGTTTCTTAAAAAGCGGTCTACACGCGTCGCCGGCCAACCCCCCCCCCCCCCCCACCCCCTTCGAAGCCAATCAAGTCTCCTTCGGAAGCGTTCCCCCGTATCTCCATTATCCCCACGGGCATGGAGCACGGCGGTTCACACGTTAAAACGGGACACCCCGTATAGGGGGCGCACACAGGCGAATATACGTTTCACACGAACACGCGCGGCAACCTCACCTCGCTTACAGAGAACGGGGGTGGGGGAGTCTCTTTCCGGCTGGCGCTCACGTTTCCCCACACCAGCCGCTCGACCCCACACCCCCCGGTGGCTACCCAACCCCCGAGAGCAACCTCGAACCTAACCTGCCACCCCTTCGCCCCCTGGCGTCCTCATCCTCTTCGTCCGCCTCCTTCGCCGCTCCCACCGCACGCCCAGCTTCCACCTAACCCTCCTCCCTAGCCGTCATCCCGCCACCCCCCGCAGCCGCTGTACCGCGACCCTCCACGGAAGCTCGGAGCGAATGTTTTGTCATCATACCGCCCTGCCGGGGCGCCAGCAGCCCCGCACTACCCTCTTCCCACCGCCGCCAAAACCCTCCCCCTCGCTCGCGGATATCCCGTCAACCCCCCAGTCCCCTCATCCACCCCACCCGGTGTACCGGCTCTCTGCCCCCAAGGCCCCGCGGCAGATACACTCGCGACCACGTACACACCTCGAATTTCCGCTTTAGCCATCCCAACTGCCTCGTGCGTGTACGCGTGCTGGCGATAGGCGAGGTATCCGTCGGTGGGAAGGGATTTTTGGCGGCCTCCCGGTAGACGGCTCGGAGCACGGGTTTACGAAGAGCTCGCGCGGATTTTGCGGGGCCGGATGTTTGACCGAAATGTTTAGGAAATGAGAATTCGCCGGGTGGCGAGAGCGAGCGGAGAAGATGTAGCGAGGTCACGAAGCCAATCGGGGGCGGGGGAGAGGGGTGGGGGGGGGGGGGGGGGGGGTGGATGGTGGCGTGGCAGATTGTTGGCAGTCGAGAATCTGGGCACGCATTCTGCATAGTTTTCGGGCACTTGCCTGTTACGAGCTCGAGCGCGGCAAGGTGGATAGGCATCTCGGAGTCTTCGCAGTAATAGTTGGGGAAAAGCGCATCCTCGTGGTTGGCGTTTTATCCCTGACACACGCTATCGAGCGTGAACAATGGGGCTAACTACCATTAAGAACGCCTAACCTATACTACACTTTCGAACCTAACACTCAACCCCTTATTTCTAAACATTTTACGCGTTCACCCCTTTTCTACACCCCAGCCTCCCGGCCGCCGAAAAATCCTCGTCCCCGCGATTCACGGCAATCGTTCACCGGTGTGCTGGTGCGCAAAAGGGTTTCAGAGGCATAAGCCTCGCAGGTGTGTCGAGAGGCTCGCTCTGTGCGCTCTCGCTAAGTGCATACAGTCTAGCGAGCCAGAAGGTAAGCGTGGTGGTGGCGCGGGCGTGAGCGTGGAGAGGAGAGGGTCTACCTGCGCGCGAGCTCTGCGGGCCAACGTGTTTGCCCTTTTCTATCGTGCTTTCGGGGGTGGCCTACGTCGCCGCTCGCCACGGCGCACGGTTTCGAAAAGCGTCGCTCTGCCAGCACCGCCAGCTACCTGTGTCTGTCTGCCTTTCTCCCGCCTCCCTCTTTGTCCCGCAACTTCGCGGCAACCGGGGATATATATATGTATATATATATATACATATATATATGTATATATATATATACATATATATATATATATATATATATACGTGTATATACAGCGGGGGAGGGGGCAATTCTTTTTTTTTCCTTCGCCTCGGTGCCACCAGCCATCCTCTCTCCCAACCACCACCAGCAACGTCACCCACCCATCGGTGGCCTCTCTCTTTCTCTCTCTCCTCTCGTTCCGCGGTCGTTTTATTTTTTTCGAACGAACGAACGCTCGCGCGTGCACCGGCACAGAGGGGGGCCAGGCTAGATGGGGTTCAGCGTTGATAGGAGAAGCTACGGGGGAGGGACAGGCGGAGGGCGGGATGAGTTTTTTCGAAAGGTATCTCCGATAGTAGACTTTCGTACGGGCAGGCTCGCCCGCGTGTGCGTACAGCGTGCGCGCTCGCGGCGTACACGTCCTCGAACGCAGCAGAGACGCGCACACACGCCGGCAGAAGTGCGGAGAGAGCGGTGGGAACGTTGATTGGTACTTCTGACGGCACGGTGATGCCGATTAATTAATTAATTCATTAATTAATTACTTCGCCTCGTCGCGGGCGACGAGCACTCCGCGGCCCACGAATCACCGATCGCCCGGCGACTTTTTTTCTTTTTTCTTTTTTTTTTTTACCCTTTTCCCTTTTAATTAGGACACATCCTTGTCGGGCGGCGGACGAGCTGATCCTTGCTGTGATTTTTTCCGCGCGTCGGTTCGCTGCTGGCTTCCACCGAGAGCTTCGCTCTGGGAAAGCCGCCCGAGGTTCTTCGAATTCTACGGCCACGGTTACGCGCGACAGAGGCTCCGGGGGATCACGATCTGTTGCAAAGATTCGTTCATGACCTAAATATTAAGACCCATTACGTCCGCGCTCGTATTCAACGCTATTATAAACGCAGGCCGCGACGCCACTGTTCCCTTCGAGTGTGTTAAAGAATTGTGATAATACAAGGACACTAACATAGTCACACAATCCTGAAATGTAGAAAGACAATGAACGACAGCCAGAAAATAATATTAATTTGAGATCCTGACATTCTACAGAAGCTAAGCATCTACATATAACGAGCATTAAAGAGGCGGGTGTAAGCGAGACACGGAAGATCTGGCAACGAAGGGACGAAGAAAGGCAGAAATTGCACGCCGGCGACGTTTCACGGTGGAATTGTAAGGCCGGGCAGAACGTTCTGTAACGAGAACCTGCTCGGAGATATCGACTGTTCCAGCCTTCCGAATGAAAAAATAATAAAGCGGATAGAGGATGAATGCATAATGGAACCCGGTGGAGGAAGGCGAAACGGGACGGAGGAGAGCGGAGTTAAGAAGCGCGCGGAGTAGAGCCGCACGCGGAGGCTTCTAAATTAATTATTAAAAGGTATTATCGATTCGACGTCGCGGGTCGTGCCGTGTGACCGATATCAATCGTGACATGAATCGCATTTCGCGCGGATATTGCGAGTAACTTGTTCAATTGATCGCCGCTCTATAGTATGAAAATGAGAAACTCGATCGTCCCCAGTTATCGGTTACCTTGGTCAAACGGCGCGCGAACTTTCGTTTGCGTTCTGATTTTCTGCCTGGAATATTAATTGATGTTGTGGAAATTCTGCCCGGAGACAAGTTTGCGTATTAGAAATGAAATGAATGAATTTCGGGAACGTAGGTGCACTTTGATGAGCCAGGCGTTGCTAGTACCGAGAGTTATTCTTGAACACGAACGAAGATGACATCTGTTTTTCCCTCCACTTTGCGTACCTCAGGCGATAATCGCTACCGAGAAGAATTCAATTACGCATGACACAAAAACGTCCAAGGTCAGTCGAGATTAGAACTGAAAGAGCTAATGAGGATCTGGTAGGTACTGAAAGAGGAGTTAAGCGACAGAGTTGCGGAGCTAAGCTGCTGCTAATCCCGCTTCCAATATGTACCAGATCCTCATTATGTCTTCCATTTCTATCTCGCGTGACTTTGGACATTATTGTGTTACACATCGACGAGTTCGTCATTGTAAAACAGCTATCGATTAGGAAAATTTGAGGTCACCTTCATCACTCAAAAAGCATACGTCGTCGTACATATTTTTTTAGAAAAGGAAAACCGAGGGACTTCTTCCTCATTTACTTTCCTGAATGCCAGGTGATAATGACACACCCCCTGACACCCCTCAAAGAAAAATGAAAAAGGAGATTAATGTAAGCACGACTCAAGTACCTATAGTTCAAGAACTCTGTAAAAACAAAAGACAATTGGATTGTATTTTTTAAATAAATTTTTATTTTCACCTAATAAATTTTATTGAATTTCCATTCAAAAGATTTTTATCCGTTCAACTCGGTTTCCCCAAGATTAAATCCTGAGTGCGCCACTAAACGCGAGCATTATACGCGGACGGCGGCAATCTTCCATTCGTTTCATACTCACTCATGGATCCCAAAAAGGGCTGCGAATTTTTGTAAAATCCCTCTACAACGGGGCGGCCATAATGCCTCGGTTTCAGACGAGCGTTACGATCCTTAGGAACGTGCAAGATACAAATGAAGAGCCTGGCGCGAAGATGATGAA
The DNA here is from genome assembly GCA_947577245.1 of Andrena bucephala. Classification (NCBI taxonomy): domain Eukaryota; kingdom Metazoa; phylum Arthropoda; class Insecta; order Hymenoptera; family Andrenidae; genus Andrena; species Andrena bucephala. The sequence continues at coordinate 67,332,646 of OX387715.1, read as the reverse complement.
TGGGGGATCGTTGGAGGAGCAATTTCCATCGCGTCTAAGAATGGATCCCGAGGCCTTTAAGGAACGGGCCGGTGAAAGCGTAGAAAATAATTGAGCGAGAATCGTGTAACCGACACGCTGCTTAACGGTCGGGTTTCGTTGGATTGCCGTCGTTTAATCGATCGCGGGTAATACGAGGCCGCGAATCGATAGGGCGCCCGTTTAGAATAGCCGGGCCCGTGACGTCTATGACAGATATTACGAGAAAATTATGATCTTATCGCTTCGCGGCTTTCAAGCCGCTATTAAACTCTCGAGCTGAAATCAATTAAGGGCGCGCGTCCGTATATCCCAGCCGGGGCTCGTTGATTGGACGGTTAAAAAGGGATCTCGGAGGTTAGCGCGGACGTTCGAGTTAACGTACAGTTTTCTGGATTTTATCGATAGCAGTGGTGTACACCGACGCGACAGTGCAATTAGCCCGGCTGTTCCCGAGCACCGAAATTACGGATTCCAAGTTAACCGTGAGCACGGTTTGTTTTAACAGTGCTGCTCGGAAAAGCGGGTCCAAGAAGAGGGATAAAGGAGAAGGGAAGACAGAGGCAAAAGTGGCTGAGAAGAAACAAGAAAGTCACACAACAGAGGCATGCACGTAACGGGGTTAGGTAGAAAAAGGAAAGAGACAGGAGGAGAAAGGAAGAGGCGCGTCGCGGTGCTGGCTAGCAAGAGGAAGACAACGGCCGACCTCGCGACTGTGGAGGCGGGGTGGGGGGGGTGGGGAGGAGGAGGGGTTGGACAGTGACGAGCGGGTAGGTAGGACCCACAAAATAAACTGAAACCACCCCCCCTTTCCTGCCCATCCCTTGGACTCTCATTCTAGCCGCGTCACCTCCACCTCCGTTGCCGCCTCACCTCTGCCACCTCCAGCTATTCCTCCGCAGCCCCGGTGTCCCAACCCATCCGCTCTGTCCCCATACCATCGCGAGTCACTCCCCTGCCCACCCACCCCCCCCACCCCCCTCCCCGCCCGTCCCCTCCGCCCGGTCCTCGGCCACCTCCGCGGCCGTACCTAGCTCGGCCAAATAAATTACACCGCCTCGTGACGCGAAAAAATCCAACGAGTCGCTAGAGTGAACGAGCGGCCGAACGACGAAGACGGAGAGCTGCGCGGCAAGAGGGAGGTAGGAGGAAGAGGAGCAGTATGCGGATGCTGCGAGGATGAGGTGGTCCGTGGCCGGGGGCACGGGGCAACGGGGAGGAGAGAGGGAGAGAGAGAGAGAGAGAGAGACCGGTGGATAGAACGAAGAGAGGCGAAGTGAGCGAAAGGGAGAAGAGAGAAAAAGGAATAGCGGCCGAAAAGGGGGAAACGAGCGAGATAGAATGGATAAAGGCCAGGCACGCGGGGCGGAAATAAAGAGAGAACGCAAAAAGTGGAAGAGGTCGGGGGTGGAGGTGGGTACCGCGGTCCGCTTTAATTGGTTCGACGTGGTCAGATGAAAAATTCAACCACCCCCATACTCCCTCCAGCTCCTCTTCTACCCACCGCCGCCTCCTCCTCTTACTACCACCAGCACGCTATACTTCGTCGCCCTACCGGACTCGATTCCCACCGAACGTATCTACGCGTCTACGTGTAGATGGTCCACGGGCCTCTCTGCCTCTCTGGCCAGACCGGGACAAAGTGTTTTCGACCGGCCTTAGATCGAATTTTTGCCAGCGACAGTGCTCGTTAACGTTTCGCGGACCGTGAATCGGGAGTTTCCACCGAGCCCCGAACACGGGGGTCGCGTCCGTTAAGCGAACTCGTGCTGCGGACGCTACCTGGCTCCCGTGCCACCAGCTTTCACTTCTTTTTGTCCATTCGTATCTATCAAGCGCGGAGCTTCACTAGTGACGAATGCTAAATAAGATCGACCGTGTAGGGGAAATATTTAGAGATATATTTCTGGGGATAGTAGTGTCGATTCTTTTCATGGAACCCGACGATTAGAAACCCGATCGTTGAAAATCCGCAGTAAAATTCACCGGCTTTGATATGGAAGCCCTATAAACTGCTAGGATAATGATGGCCGTGTATCGGGCCACCGGCCTTAACTCGCCCATCCCCATTTTCGACCACAGGCATTTTGAGCGGGGGCACCACCGCTCGTCAATGAAATCACCGGCGGTTGCTCGCACACGACCCAAAGTCACGAAACTCTGTCTAATGCCTCTAGTATGCGCCGCGCACGGGTGCCTTTCACTCAAATTGCGCATCATCGAGGCATTTCGACGGAAGCCTCCACCTCTGCGGGGTGGATCCCCCCAAAATTACACTCCCTCACATTTCGGAGATAACAGAGACCACTGTTACATACTCTGATATAATAATCTGGATCAAACGAGTGTACCGCGATTAATTTATAAGTGGCACGTAGCTTGGATACTAAACAGCTGGGAACGTCCTTGAAAACAAGCCCAAAGTTCGTAACTTACAATTAGTAGCGCCACGAATTTAGATTGCAAAGAACGATTCTTTACACTTTATAGACATCAGCAATTCAACGATCTGGATATATCGCGAGGGTCAAAGGCAGAGGGGTTGCTTAACCCCGCCTGAGGGGTGAACATAGTCCACTTTCGAACGGCACAATTTCGAACCGCGCCGTCAAAACGACGCCGCGTGTTTTAACGCAAGACGACAAAGCCGCGGAGCCAGGTACTCTCGCTAGGGCGAAGGAAATTCGAGGGGTTCCATATCCTCGCTCCCGCGGGACCGCGTTCCTCTTCATCCCCATCCCCGTCACGCGTGTAGGAAGCGACGCGTTATTACGTACGCGTCAAACTGCAAAACGGATCGGGAATTTTTATTCTCCATGGCGGTAGGACGCGACGCGACGCGGGAGACGGTGCGACGCGGCGGTGGTTACGGCGGTTAGACAGCACGGGAGGCCAAGGTAACCGAAGCCGGGCGTTTTCGTGACATCTCGAGCGTGTGCGCGTGGTATTTCCATCTTTCGTCGTGGCGGTAACAGGGCGCACCGCTGCTCCTTTGATTAATGCTTTCCTGCGCGAGCTGAAGAAGGCGGGGGTGGGGGTGGGGGGGGGGGGGGGTTGGGGGGGTGGCGGGTTGTAAGGGGTCGGATGGGTGGGCGAGGACGAGGCAGTGGCGTCGGCGAGCTACGACTAATCCTCTCGTGGGGAGGGAAGGGTAGGTAGGCGAAACGGAGAGCCGAGAAGGAAAGAGGGACACTGAATAGCAGTTCCAAGAGCCAAGCGTGGACACGCGAGAACTCATTTCCGGTTATACCCTTCTCGCTTCATCCCTCTGCCAGCTACCCCCTCGTGTCCTCGCCAGCTAATACACGAGCGCGGAGAAACGTTCCCCGCGAGAGGGACACACTTAAGCTCTGCTCATACACTGTTGTGAATTGCATGCGACCATCCGTGACGCTCGCTGTCTCACGTGAATGTATACCTACACCGCGCGCGGGTGTGTTTGCTAGCCAGAGAGAGACTGAAGGCTGGCTGGCGCTCGCGCGCTCGCTAAAGCTGAAATCTTGCGGAACAACCCGCGTGCTTAAAGGCCAGGACGACTGGCCGTATCGATTGCGGGACCCCATTACGGGATAGTTTCGGGGAAATGTTTCGATTAATGGGGCGTTAGTCGGGGGGAGGGGGAAGGAAATTGGCACGGTGCTTGCGTACGCGAATGAAAGGATCGACTTTGACGCGGCCGCGCTGCGCAATTGTGAAGTGGGTCACTAAGCGTTTCACGTGGGACGATCGTATCTTCGCGGTTGGGAAAAGTTTGCTATCGATTGTTGGTCGACTAGGTCCTGCGCAGAATATTAATTCGAATCTCATATCTCACGTACCTCGACTGGGATGGCGGTGAAACATTCTGCACTTGTGCGGGGACCGAACAGGATACGTGTATTAATAGATATCTATATTCATATTCCGCGAGGCGGGAAAAGTTTCCGCGTGTGAACTCGGCGCGCTCGGTCCCGAGGCTCGAGCCATTGTCGGCGCGCGCCACGATTTGAGCGGTGTCCTCAAGACAATGGGGTGTAATTCACATATCTCTTGCATTCATACCACGTCACATGCTCCGAGCTTTAGCGTCCGAAATTAACGTACCCAGTTTCCTGCTCAGAATTCCGCTTCTACACCGTATGCCCATATCTTCCACAGACTCCCACATTCGCACCCAGCTGGGCGACGCAAACTTTCCCGCGCGTAAGTAGAGCGATTTTATTAATGCCTGCCTTGAATGAACTTCGGTTCGAGCTGCTTTTATCAAGCGTATCTGAGTGTAATTTAATAAATGTAAACAATGGAGTTAAATTTACTAAACCCACCGAAACTTTCGAGAACATAAAATGATGGACTTCGAGGGTGTCCACTGTCAATATTGAAGAGAAAATTATAAAACAGCAAATGATTGTGTGGTTTAATGCGGGAATATTTTTAACCGACTTCAAAAAGAAACAGGTAGTCAGTTCGATGTGTATGCATGTTAGTATGTATTACGTTTGTCCGCGAATTTCTCCGTAATTACTGGACCGAATTTCGTGAAACTTGTTGCATTTAGTTTAACTTCAATCAACATAGGCAATGAAGAAAGAATTGTCAAAATCGGTTAAGTAGTTGTGAAGTTACACCAAAAATAAGAAATCTGTTTCATTATTAACACATTGTATGTGTTACATGTTTGTTTGGATCAAGTTCGTCGATAACAAGATCATCTAGGATTATTATATACTTAAGGGGGTAGGTAACCCTAAAAATTTTCGAAAATTCGATTTTTGGGACTTATGCATATACTGTTAGTTACATCTTTTCTACGTATTTTAGGCGCAACCAGGCCCCGAAATTCAAAAAATTGAAGGAATTACAAACAAGAATGTACGAGCCTGCGCATTGGATCGCATAACGACAAAACTGCATGTCCAACTTTAAACGTGATTTCCCAGAAACTACATTTTCCAAAACGGTGAACATAAAATCTCGAAAACCGCTCCAACGATTTGAATGAAAATTTACAGGGACGTGCAGAAAAACATTATTCCACACAATGCGTCGGGAGCACATTTTCAATATAAATTCTTTAAAAAAAAAGAAAAAAAATATTTTTCCCTCAAAAAAAAGGATAAAATCATACACTTCAATATAAAAATTGTATTAATTTGTTTATCAAAATTTTGCTTCCAACACAAGATTGGGGACTATCTTACGGATTATAAAAATGCCTTTACTTTGTGTTTTAGGTAATGCACCTGTCCGGAATTGTGTTCACCATCAGACGTTGGATCAACATTTTTTCTTGTAAATATATTTAAAATTTTCTATTTGTGCATTAAAGTCAACGAAATGACGCTTAAAAATTAAAACAGAAATTAACTCTATATTCATTTGTTACTTCAGAATATGCGTTTGAAAAAGGGCCTGATTTTGGGCTGTTGAGGGTTACCTACCCCCTTAAGGCAACGTACGCTTGTCCCTTTGCAAATAGTGTTCTTCGCCCCTTGCACTTACTTTCACAGTCTATCAACTAATAAAAATATGCAAATAAAATAAAATTCAAACAAAATTAAACCGACTTCAAATGGCTAAGAAAATAATTTTTTTTATTACTTTCTTAATAATATATCTACCTAAATATCAATTAATACTTTTCGAAGTCGGCGCCAATCAGATAATTTAAAAAAACATGGTGCATGCCGACTTCGTGGAAAAACCCGAATGACGCCGATTTCGGAAAATATAAATCGATATTTAGGTATATTATTAAGAAAGTAATAAGAAAAATTATTTTCTTAGTCATTTGAAATCGGTTTAATTTGTTTGAATTTTTTCAGTTGTATGTACAGGCAGAAGATATGCTTGAAAGCGTTAAACTCTGAATGAGATCGAAAATTAGACCGTTGAATATTCCAGCAGCGTTTCTCGAGGAAAGTTTGCTGCAGTTGCGTTCAGAGGGAACGCGATACGATTCTCCCATGTTTGGATAGGATATGAAAACAATGACCGGCTCCCTGGCTAGGGGGAGTTTTCCACGAAGTGGATAAAAGGCTTTCTGAACGGTTAAAAGGCCAATCTACTCCGTCACGCAAATTCTACGAATCGGTTACAGTTGAAACTTCAGTCGATACTGTGCCAAAGAAGCCCGCAGGACTTACACGTTTCCACAAACGATTCAAAAGGAAACAAACAGAGTGTCCGTAACGTGGAAGCGTGTAAAGAGCCTGTCGCCTGGAACGCAGAAGTGGCAATTATCGTATCACAATAGCTGATTATCATTTCGAACGAGGTGAATCATCGATAAATGAATGGAGCAATATCAGCAGTCGTCGAATAAAAAGGCGAAGCCGCAGGTTCGCGCGCCGACGCATGGCGGAACGAAACGCGGTCCTTGTTACGCGAGTTTCTCCACTCGTGGTCCCCCCAGTTTCGAGCCGGGAATTCCCAGTTTTTCGCGCGTTTGCCTCTCGAGTAGTTCCCTCGATACAATCACCGGCGACGCGAGCTGATACACGTGTGAGACCGAACGAACAGGTCGCCGTCGGTCGATCGCGCATGTTCCTCTCGCCGTGCCCGCGCGCGCACATCGATATACCTACACCCTTGCCACCGCGCCGGTAAATGGAGTTGATGACGAAGTCCGGCCAGTGCCTCAACTTGAAACAAACTTCCCGGACACCCTTGGGGTTCGAGGAATTGCCCGTGTAAACGACGCGTCGTTAGTTCCCTCGGATGCGTCCAGAACGGGGGCGAAAGGGGAGGGCGAAGGAGAGAAACAGCTGGGGGAGAAAGGCAGAAGAAAGAGGGGGGTGAAATCGCACGAGCGTGACTTAGGGTTCCTGTTTGGGGGTGTTTCCAGGCTCCACGCGACAATTGAGCACGACAGGTAACGTGTATCCGGTTGTCCGGCTTCTAAGCAATTTTAACGTTTCTCTGTTGCGCGTGCAGGGAGGCAGAATCACTTCTGATGGAATTAAGTTTGGAATTGTACGGGCAGAGGCAAGCAGTTTTTTAACCGACTTCAAAAAGGAGGAGGTTATAGATTCGACACGTTTGTGTTTTTTTTATGTTTGTCCCGGCATAACTCCTCAGCATATGGGCCGATTTTGATGATCTATTTTTTTATTTAAAAGAAGGTGAGATGCCCTGGTGGCCCCATCCTACACTGCATCAACATTGGCCCAATATTTTGCCAGTTCTGGTTCATAATAAAGACTATTGTCACTTAATTATTATTATTTTATGTACGTACGCGAATATCACCTCAGCATGTTGTGTCAATATATATAAAACTAAAAAGTTAAAAACAAAAAATTTTGAAAAACATTAAAACCGACTTCAAAAAAATAAAATCGCACTAAAAAGTAAAAAACAATTTTTCCCCTTATTTAATCTACGACTCTCATATTTTTAAGTCGGCGCCAGATTTACACACTGCAAATGATGAGACACAGACTTAAAGAATATGACAGTCCTAGTTTAAATAAGGGAAAAAATTACAATGTTGTCGTCTCTTGCGCACCGAGATGAAGTCTTTAATACACTACCACCCTTCATTGAATTACGAAATAGATTACAAGCTCGTACATCCGATGCGACGCGAATGTATCGAGTAAGGAGATAATCACCAGCGTCGGTGACTATCTTTAGAACTGGAAAGGAAGTAAGAACGCATCATCCCCCGGTACACATACGCTCCCCAAAGCCACCAACACGATGGAGCGTTTATCCAAAGGCTCGTGCCATGAAATATCTCCCATTCAACGCTGCCAGCACCCTAATTACCGCGCCCCAGGGAGAGCCCGTCATAAATAACCATTTACATTCCGTGCCGTCAAAATCAAAAGAATCCCGGGCTGCCAGTAATCCGCGCCGGGAAAGGCCCTTTAATTTCCACGGCTCCGGATTCCCACGCGCACCGCCGAGAGGAAGCAGCGATCCCGCTTGCGCTTTCCGCGGGCCAGTCCGCGTCGCGGAGCGCATTATGCCGCGCGTCACTTTCGGGGCGATGAGAAAACGGCGCGAGTCCAGCGAGAAGGGAGCAAAAAGAAGGGAAAGGAAACGGGGTTCGCAAGAAAGGGACGGGGCGCAAGGTGAGGGGGGGGGGGGGGGGGGGGTGGTGGTCGTGGGGTGTGGAGGCTACGCGAAAACGCGGTACACTCGCGAAGGAGTGCTTTAATCATCGGGGTCGAGGGAAAAGCGGCGGAACCTGGACGCGGGCTCGAGGAACGAGGCTGAGAAAAATAATCCAATTTAGTGGGAGAGCGCGAGCGAGGCGACGCCGTCGCGGCGTGCAGCTCGCCTGTTTTCACGGTTTTTAATTACGCGCCTCCTCGCGTCGCCGCCCTCCGCGCGCTTTGTCGTCGCGATCCTGACAAAGGAGCCTGTTTTCACGGATATTTCACGGAGCGGCGACGAAAGGAGAAACTGTGCGACTCCGCGGGCTCCGTCGCGGCCCAGCGACGCGGAATCCACGCGAACGTTGCGCAGGTGTTCCCCGTCGCGTTTACCTGTCTCTCCGTCTCACCGGGGATAATGGTAATCGGATTTTTGTCGGTAGCTCGCGAGGGATATTTAGGAGGCTCTCGCGCGTTCCGTCACTGCATTCATCGTACAGATGCATCTCCACGGAAACGGAGGGGGTTAACGAGGTTTTACATAATTCACGATTAAAGGGTTTGGAGTGACGTGATCTTCGTGTATACATGTGGGACGTTTTAGAAGTTTAGATGTTCCCAGGTAGATATGTGGCAGTGAGAGTAACAACGGACTGACCCACGTTTTTTTTTCGAAATTGAGTTAGTAGCAATAACGTATTCCAATAAGCTCTACTCATCATATTAAATAGGAAGAATTTTTTTTAATGTGGGTTGGGCCTTTGTTGCTCTCACTGCCTCATACCGTTAAGAAACTAAGTAGTTCCTGATCAGGCACTAATTTTTTATCAGTTCGTGAAATAAATCGTTCTTTTAAGTTTATGTCAATAAATAACTGTTTGAAATAATTATTAACATAAACATTGATAATTCAAAAATATATGTGTTGTCTGTGAAAGCACTTAATATTGTTAGTTTTCGTGAAAATAAATGTGTAAGGTAGCCCACTTGAAGGAATCATTTTAAAAGCCAGTGATCATTATTTAGTTCCAATTTTTTCTTATGCAATTAATTTTTGATCACCTGAATAAAAAATATGTTAGAATATTATGAAATTATAAAAAAATTAAATTTAGATGGTATAATACTAAAAATAAGTTTATTTGGTACTTTCTTTTTAATTAGTATTAGTGTCTGATCAAATATTAGTTCCTTACCTGAAAGAAATTAGCTCCCATGTATTTCAAATGATCATAAACTATGTAGTTCTTCACCTGATCAAAAAATTAATTCCCATGTATTTTAGTTGATCAAAAACTAGTTCCTAGTCAACTTTTTATTCCGTACGTTATAAATAATTAAATTATACTTATTTTCAACTTTTTACAATTTTTCCTTAAAGTTTAAGCATTAATTCATCTTTTAGTATAAAAAAATCTATGGTTTAAAGTTTTATTAGATTAAAAATAAATATTAAAGCGGGAAGCCCTCTAAACTGATCAGAAACTAGTTCCTTAACGGTATGTATATTTTCGCGATACGTTACAACCGGTCGCGTAGCGGTCCCAGTTTTATTCCCTTCAACTTTGAGGTATAAGCTTCCGAATATAGCGACGAGCTCGATGCGTCGAAACGGAACTAGACTTTTCTTATGGCTGGCTCAGAAGCGCACGCGAATATTCCTCCATCTTCTGCGAGGACTACATGGCTGTTTTACGATTCTCGTTTCTTTCCGAGGAAATTTAGCCAAGTTTACGGGAAAATAGTTCCTGTTTCCGTGAATTGCTTACGGTCCGATCACGTGACGTTCGATGGGAGTGAATAAATCATTCGAAGCCAGGCGTATGTATGTTGGGAGTGTCTTTCAAGTAGCATTTGCAAGGCTCAGGATTACTCATTGCTCGAAATAAAACTGTTCCACGTAGATGACCGGGCGACAAACGGAATTCATTAAAAATAATGAATGAAGGAAAATAACTGTAGCAATAATTACAGAGCGATGCGACTCGCCCCCATGCCCGCCGACAAACGACTTCATAATTATTGTTGGTATTCGCCTCGATCGATTCCTCTCATTCATTCATTATTTTTAATAAATCATCCTTCTTCGTGCTTGAAACAGTTTCATGCCAAACAACCGACGCGAGACATTCTGCGTATTTCGCAATTGCACTGCTCAGCATAGTAATGATGGTATTGGAAGTCCCGTCGGAAAAGGGGTCGTACGACAGGCGACAGGAGGCTCGCGGACGGATTCTTAAATCTAGCGCGTAACAGGTGGCTCGAAGACCGTTTCCCCGCGCGCGCGCGCGCGCTCGCAAAAACAAAAGAGACGGCGCGTGCACACACAGCACGCCCCGTGGAAAAGGATTGGAAGAGCACTCACGTGTCCGAGCTTCTCCACCTTCCGCCTCTTGGGATCGGCGTCGAGGTCGGGGGTGCGGCTGCGGAATTTCTCCGACGGCGAGACCGATCGCCGGAGCCTGTCGTCGTTGAGGGCGATCGGCTTACGGTCCTCGGGCGTCTCCGCGGCCCCTCGGTGCTGCTGAAGGTCCGACGGCTTCAGGAGCGCTTGCGCCTGTGCCTGAGCCGCGGCTGCGGCTGCGGGATGCGGCGGCGGAGCGAGATGGGGTGGCACCACCGCGGCTGCGGCCGCCGCGGCCGCACCTGCGAACCCCAACAGCCCGGCTGGCGGAAGACCGCCGACCACCGCGCCGTGTGGCAGCTGCTGCGCGTGAATTTGTTGCTGCAACATCCGGCAAAAGGACTTCGACTTAAGATTTTCTTCCATTCCGCCCCAATGGTTCAACGACCACGGGGATGGACGCCAAGACAGCTCGAATCACTTTGCGTTATTCGTTATTTGTATACGCGAGGTTCGAATAATGGTCAGAGTGATTCGAATCTGTTTCTCATTGTAATTGGGCTCGTATAAGTGCAGAGTACGCTAGTACCTCTCTACGTAGTATAGTCAGAAGTGATAGACTCACCAGTAGCTGCTGTAGACCCTGTTGCTGCTGCAAAAGAGTTTCGCAAGAGTTAGTCGCGCCGTTCACCACCGTTTTATTCGTGAATTGCGATCAAGAATTATATCGGTACAGGCAAGCAGCCCGGCCGTGTAACACACTGTGCCAAGATCAATGTCCGACTGCTTGCCAGAACTATGATGTTAACGGAATCAATTGCGGAGAGAAGCTCACCCCAATAATAGCGTTTAGCTCGGACGTCGTGACTTGCTTCGCTCTCTCGACGGCATTGGCCACCTGCTGCTGATGCTGCAAGCCATGCTATCATTATCGCGTCGTTGTCACTCTCGATCGTGAGATTGTGCGGCACCGCGTGCCAAACAGAAAGTCAAAGACTCACCTCTTGTGCCAGGAACGGGAGCAGCTGGACGATAATCGCGTTCAGCCTCTTAGCGATCTCTGTCTGCAAGCATAAGGAACGTCACGATCAATGCGGGGAGGAGGAAGAAACCGAAGAACGAGGGTGTGGTGCAATTTCGAACTGTCGCCAGTGATCGATTAGCCCCGAACGCGAGGGATTGGTGAATTAGTCGCGGGACAGCGGCACGGCAGTGTTAAATGTCGTCAAGGGTGTCAATACCAAAGCGTACTCAGGTTTATTACTGAGGTAATCGGCGCTGCGGCACACGCATGGTGTGTTTCTCAATGGGCTGTAAAAAAATTTAGTACCACCACTCGATGCTTCGGGCGTGTGTCCCGATAGCACAGCGGAATTAATTGAAAAATCGAAGCGTGGCCCGTACGATTGTAAACCGAACCCGGACAAATCGCGAAAGCGCAGTAAAAGTGTCATGAAATTCGGGGTTGCGTTGCGGTGATCGTGTTGCACGTGACGACCACCCGACGGGCACGTGAGCTCTCACCCACGCTCCGGAATGAGAGCGGTTACTCATTAATGCCCGTTGATTCGATCGATTACATCAACTGCCACGTGACGTACTCACAATCACAGTATTACGGTAAAGGAAGCAGTAAATTCGTTGCAAACTGAAAAATATTAAGTAGCTCGCATGTTTTGTATTTGTTATAATAGGAGATACGTTGATTCCTCCTATTCAGAATGGCAATAAAATCATAAATAATTTCAGGCTACAGATATTCTAAATTGCATCCTATTTTTTATAAGATATAGGGGAGAGTCGTGCAGTACCGATCGCTCTAAGTTTTTTTGTTATATCTTGGGGTAGAGTTGATAAAAAACAGAAATTAAAAAACGTGTTTATAGTATATAGATGGAACTTAGTAAGAGGAGGGAAATTATTTTTGTGATATTTAATAATAAGAATTGCTAATTCGCAAAAGTAAAAAAGTTGTAATTTCTAGGAAACAAAAAATTGTCGTCCAGTACCGACCAACTATTAAATTAGTAGATTTTTAGGTCTAAATGATTAACAGTGTTAATAAAAAAGACATTTAATTAGTACAATACAAGATTTTTCAAATTTTATTTGTACAAACTCGCAAATAAAATAATTAATATTCTCCTGATCTGTGCATTCGACGTGTGCCCAACCGTCAAATTCGGCATATTGCACCCAATCTTTGGCAAATGATTCCTTGCAAACAGAGATGGGCGAAATTGGTATTGTTGCGAGCACCCCATAGATGGGAATCCATGGCCCGCTGGTGCTCGCGTCGATGACAAGAGGACAGCGAGAAGAAGGTGATCGGATCGATCACCTGTCAAGCTGTCATTAGGGAGTCTTGGAATATACGCGGGCGCGGCCGGACGTGCCGCCGGCCTACGTTGTATGGCGCCGTGTAACGAAATATAGCAAAGTCGTGCAATGAGCACTCGCGTGTGATTATTCATTCCATTCCTTTGCGTCGGGGTGGCCTGCGATGGAAACACCCCGGCGCAACAGTATTTAAGTAAAATTTCGAATAACGAATACAAAAATTAACTTCATTCGTCGAATATAAAAATTTATTTTATTCGCCGAATAAATTCTCATCGAATAAAAAAATTAACTTTATACGTCGAATAATCTAAAGTTAAAGTAACTTTTATTTGATCCTTATTTACATAATTTTTTATTTAGTTAATGCCCAACTCTGCTTGCAAATAACACACTGGATAACTTCTTCATTAAATCCTAACTTCCCGTCTGTTGGTTTATCATACCTATCCTTATTTACTTTATTTTTCTGCGGGGAAAGGTAGAAAGAAGGCTAAATGAACATCTTATAAATTAATCTGACAATGAGTTGCTAACAGATTGAACTTACAGATAAGAAAAATTTGGTCTCTACTGGTTGACAGAATCTGTTGGTCTGTACTGCACGACAGTTGGATGGTCGGTACTGTGCGACAAATACGAGGAAACATTTTAGATCATGGTACATTATGTACAAATAAATATTGCAAAACTAGGACGTTTTATTAAACTTAATAGACTAGAGATATATAACTAGTATACATAATAGAACAAAATCATTTACTTACACGAGAAACAAAAGATCAGGTTTAAAAAATAACTTTTAACCCACTGAATATCAACGTATACGTTTAATGCCTCAGAACATCGAGAGCAATGGAGTAAAGAATATGGCCCTGAAATAGGTTATAGAGAATTGTGATTTTCATTAGTTAATTCAAATAAAGTGCAAATATCTGGTCGAAGAAGCGAGAACTAGCTTTGGTCGGTACTGCACGACTCTCCCCTATTCTACACATTTTATCCTCGTGTCTAAAAGCCTTCTCTTCGCCCTACCTGGGCACTGATTTTCAAGATAAATGCTGAATTAAAAGTCCTACTGATTATCAACTTATTTATATAGACAGATTAACGAAGAACGGGATAGCACATCGGACCGCAGACAGCTGATCCGTACATCGAATCGTGGCTATCAAACAACAGCCGCGCGCGCGCGTATCACGTGAACGCAAGAGATTAATTTCAACAATTAACTGCAACAAACACGGCGAAATGCGTACAGTAATCAACATTACAGGGAGTGATGGACCGACAGGGGGGTATCTATTACAAAGCGCCCAACACAATGCCCTAATTGCATCGAAGCTAACTGATAACATTATCCCTGTACAAATTAATACTGTATTTGCGCGGCCCGACCTCCGCCGCGATACAATTCGCTGCGTTCCGCCGCGGATTTTCACGATTGCCGCGCGTCGATTCCGCGCAATTTTCACGCTGAAGGCTGCGCCCGGGTCTGAAAGCGAATGACACTTTGAAGCTGTTTCAAGTTCGAATCCCGGCGATCGTCACGATTCCCCGGCCATTTCTACGGCAGTTGACGCGCGACGCGACGGATCCCGAATATCCGAGCACGGGTTTTCCGCGCCGAGGCGGCGGGCGTCGCGGGCACGCGTTCCACGGGCGGTTGAAACCGAAAAAAAATGTCATTATTCCCACGGGACGGGAGGGGCGCAGGAAGATGGAAAACTGCCGCGCGTCCACGTCAGTTCGATTTCGCCCGGTCCGAGTCGGGAGGTGGCGGAGGCGGAGGGTGTGCAACCGGGGGGAAAAAAGCTTCGACGAAAAAAACGACAAAGAGGACGGGGCGCGGCGGGGGACGCGGCCCGAGAGTGGAATAGGGAAGCCAGCGCGAGGACGGGAGGTGGCGAGACGGGGTGGAGGAGGAATTCCCGCGGAGGAAAGCGGGGGAGGCGGGGGGGGGGGGCCAACGCGGCGCAAGTGTTGTCCGGTACGAAAAAATGGTTATTCCTTCTCGAATGTGCCCGATGCACATGCACATTTTCCCGCAGAACGGATGGTCCGAGGACGGAGGGGCAGAGAGGTGGTACAGGGGTGGAGGAACGAAGAGGGGGGGGGGGGGGGGAGGGCGAAAAAAAGGGGGGTAGATGGAGGTGGCCGAACGAGAGGAGGAGGAAGAGGAAGAGGAGGCACAGTAGGAGGAGGTAACATTGAGATTAGCAACGGGTAAAAAATCGATGTCATCGCCCCCAGACCACCGCACCCTCGTTTCGCTCGCTCAACTCAACCCTCTACTACCCACGCAGGGCCAAATAAAAGAACTCGAATACACGACCCCTGGAGCGGGCTCGTGTACGTGTACGTGTCCGCTCTGGTACGTATAAGCACCCGCACGACTGCCGGGCACGGGGGCGCAAGTGTGCGGACCCCGTGCCACACGAGGGCGGAAAAGTCCTGTGTACGCGAGCGCGCGGGAGCATCAGAGAATACGTGTATATGGACGGGAGAGTGCTGGAAAAGCGACCCCCGGCTACCGAAACGGAGAGAGAACGTGAGAACGGGGGTGGAGGGAGGGCGAGCGGAGAGAACGCGCGCGGATAGATAGACGTATATATACATGGAGGCAGGAAGAACTGGAAAGGCAGGGTGAGTTATATGCAATTGGTCAGCCTGCACATTTTTTATCGGGCGCCGGGCGTACCCGCGATGGGAAATGGTAGTTACGCTTGTATCGACGAACGCCAACGGCGATACGAATTTCCTCCAACCGGCGATCTTCCGTTTCTTTTTGTTTACTTTCTCGCCTGAGGAAATCAAAAGTCGGGGGATCCATCTTTCGCGGTTAGGCGACAGAAATATCTCTATCGAATAAACGTCCACTTGCCGGGCCGATTTTAGCAAGGGTGATTTCGCGGCGCGGTCACACCGCTTCAAGATAAGTGGCTCCAATCAGCTCTTGTTTCGTTAAGCGGATAGACTCCGAGGAAACGCTCGGGAAAGGATCACCAGTCTCGGTGACATCGCTATATTAACAGCCCCCGATTCCTTAAAAGGAACGAAACTGCCTATATCCGCCTTTCGGGATGTCTAATCGCGTGCAACACCGATGGACACCCTCGGAAACACGGAACATCCAGTAGAGATGTGTAGCCGAACGTCGGAGACAGAATTAGCCGTGCGATGTTTTGCGCGGCCATGGAAAGTGCGCGGAGCGTGACGGATTCGCGCGGCATATTGCCATAGATTGTGGCGTAATTGAGCAGGACAACGAGCAGGCAGCCGGTCCCGAGGTCGAGCCTTTCAATTAAGCGATAAGCGTTATCGGATAGGTCCGCTGAACCATCGTACGACTGGGCTGGATGAGCAGCAGCGTTGCGTGGCAGTCTCGACGCCCGTGCATTCTTCTCACAACCACCCTCTCCCCCTCAAACGCCCCCCCCCCACCCCACCCCTCCCCGAACGCGCGTCTCTTCACCCTGCCACGGTCCATACTTTCGTATTTTCCTTGTTCACAGTCACCGACGCTTTCACAATCCTTCCCCCCCCCCTTCTCTTCCCACTTTTATTGCCGCCATGCTCGAAAATATCTCATCTCTCCCCGCGATATCGTTGCCGGAGCACCCTCGAACGTGGAAACGATCAGCAGAATGGAGTGGGCGATTAATCAAAGGTAAGAACGATGCCCCGTTTCGACGGCGCTATTAACGTTCAGGGTGTAGCGCGGCGCGAAGCCGACAGCGGAAGGGCGAAACTTTTAACTTTATCGCGCCCCACCTGCGCGCGAGCAGCTCGTGTCATGGTAATAAAAGTTTTTACCTTTGCGACAAGCGTAAACTCGTTTCTCAGTCTCCCGTAACGTGTAAGGGATTTTTTATCTGGCCTGCTTTTATGGCACGGACACGACGGAATCTAACGTTGTAACTTCGAACTGCATCTCGCATGCCGCGTCAGTGATGTACACTTTAAACGGAGCGCGGGCGCGTGCAGCGTAATCGAATGTAATTTAAAAAATTCACTTTAAAATTGAATTTAATTAAAACGTCTCGTAGCGCGGAGATTTAAGGGGAACTGAGAATGGGACGACTCCTTGTATGAAAATAAATCGAAATTCTACAGTCGAAGCTACTGAGAAAAACAGTTGTCTCTGGGAAGACCGGGTCGGGGCGGGTAAAGTGAAATAATTCCACAGCGCTGGTCGTACCCTACTATTTTCTTTAACGCGGCGGCCATTGAATATACAATAAAACTCCTCGACCTCTCGAGACGGGACACCGTCGTTCCATCAAAGCGCCGCGACCGTCCCAATAAAAACCGTCCCCGTATCGAATCCGATTCCTCGAACCGTCCGCGCACGTGACCGTGCTCGGGGCCGCCTGTCCCCGCGTGTACGTACAGTCCGCAGGCGTGTGGTACAATTATTTGAAGTGGGGTGGGCGGCAGGGGTCGGCGAAAGGAGAGAAAGACTCGTATAAGAACTGGGACATTGCCAACAAATTCGAGTTAGTCGAGTAGCGAGTGGTAAAGTGGTGGCTGCGGGCTTTAACGGCGGGGTGGGAGGCAAATGTCGACTTGGGAGGGGGGTGGCGGCGAGAGGAGCGGTGGGCCACGGACGGGGGTGGTTTCGGGGGCAGGGAGGAAAGCGGAGGCAGCGACAGAGGGACTAATGGGAAAGAGAGTGAGGGAACGAGGAGGGTGAAATCAGAGAGACTCGCCAACGGTGCCGGCTAAAAAGGGTAAAAACGAAGGGGGATGGTTGGCAGAGAGAAAGAGAGAGAGAGAGAGAGAGAGAGAGAGAGAGAGAATGGGAGGGAAAGAGAGAGGGAGAGTGATAGAGACAGAGGGAAACTCAGGGAGAGGTCTAACCTCGTAGGGGAAGATTGTTTTCATTCGGTGCTCAAATTGAAAAGGAGCGAGGACCGAAGACCGCGATTCGAAAGCCGGCTAAGTGCCGGAGACAACCAAACGGAGGGTGATTTATTCTTTCACGTCTGCCCCTCGCGCCCCTCCGCCTATCCGACATCCTTTTATACGGAAACTAGAGGACAGAGGACCCGAAGGAGGCAGAACGCTCGGGGAGAAAGGAGAATCCGAGATTCGCACAAGTGGCGACGTAATCAATTTTTTCCCTGGTGCGTCTTAATTCGACGCGTGGAGGGGTATCGCGGGGTATTAGAGGAATAAGGGGGAACGATAATGACACCGAGACGTGTTTGCATCCAAAGTTGTTCGTCATTTTTCTACTGGCGACTTTCTTACGAGCTGTTACTCCATCCGCTTTAAACGGCACGATCAGAAAGCTGAGGTTTAACAACGAACTCGTTTGGCGCGTTCGATAAATTCCGCCGTGATTAATAAAAAGGGATTGAACGGAAGAATGAAATTGTAACTGACGCACGAACGCACGAGGCGAGCGTTCCTCCTATTAATTAACCAACCGTGAAGGGCTAATAACTTTTCATTTCTCCCCTAATTAGCGTTAGAAGGTCGGATCTACCGCGTTACACCGCCCCCTCACAATTTGTCGACGCGCTACGCCCGAAGGGGATTGATTTCCTGGCGACCAGCGATTTTCCGTTTCCTGCTCTTATTTTTATTGCTCCGCTATGCGTCCATTACCTATTATACGACCGTGCCGAGTAACCAGTTGCTTTCATTCCCCTCGGCACGGAACGGTATACCGTTCGACGACACATTAACGAACGTAATTTCAGAGGACCCTGCTCGTTCAAATCCCGTCTGTCTGTTTTAAAACTAATCACAAAAGTGATTTAAACGACCACCATTAATAATAATATTCACTCGACGAAGTAAAATCTAACTCTATTGTACTCAAGAAAATAGCCAAAGTCTATTTCAAAGTATCTACTTTGTCAAAGTATCTGCCAAGTGATTGAAGATCCACTTAGCTCTTTAAATCAACTCTCGCGTAGTAATTCCGAATTTTATCCCTCCCCCTCTCTCTCTATCTCAAGCTGACTTATAAATTAGGCACAGATTTTTGTCAACTCCTATGAGTATTGTACCTCACCGAAGCTCCCCCCTGCCCTTATCGTAGAGTGACCAATGCAAACGGTCGTTGAACGAAAGCAATTCCGGGGCGAAGAGCTAATGAGTCAATTAAGCGGTACACGGCTTCGAGGCCGACGTATCAATTCGAAGCGCGAATCGTACACGGCAATAACAACGCCGCTATAAAGCATCCTAAGCTAACTAGTTTGCCACTTGAGCCACCGGACGCAATTTCGCGGCGATTTAATGGTGGACCGGCCTATTCGACGACGCTCCAACCCCCTGCCCCTCCGCTCCCCCGCAGGCTTGCACCCCATTAAGCAACGCCCCTGGGTACAAGGGTGAGAAATGATCGGCCGCTAATGCTAATGAATATCAGCTCGTCGTGTCAGGGAGGGTTGTTTGGAGTTTAGGAGTATCCCCCGCCTCGCCCCCCCCCACCCCTCCGCCACTTTGGAGACGACGGCTCGCGTGCGACGAGGGGTCGCGGTCGCTTTTAAGAAAATTGCTGACAGAGGGGGAGCGTGGCCCACTGTTTCCCCTAATTAGCTGAAATTACACGATTTCCCGGGCCAGATGCGCCGGCAACCCCTTCGTTTTTGCGGCCACCGGCACGGCCGACATATTCTCAACTTAATTAACGAGAAATCTTTTGATCCTTAAACTACCCCTGCCCGCCGCCGCCCCGGCAGCGCGATAGAAATCAGGCCGACATTCTTAGAGCGCCGCCCGGCTTAATGCCTCGTGCTTGGGAACTTTGGTAAAAGGGGGTGCAAGTCGCGCGTACGTTTTAGAGACAGCCTTGACGAGATAAAGACGCGCTCCTGCGAGGGGGGTAAAGGGGGGCCGCGTAGATAAGAGTGGAGAGGAATTGTTTTCAAGAAAAATCGATTTACCTGCTTGTGCATCTCCACGGTGATGCCGTAGGACATTTCGTAGTACTGAAACAGAAAAACATGGGATTAAACGATTTAATGTGCTGATTGTGTTGTGGAAGCGTGATTGGTAGATTGTCAACACCTGTGGTTTGTAAGCCATATTGTATTAGACTGTATTAATAATTCACCACAATTGCAGATTTCCTTCGTTACAGATTCATCCCTGTAGCGACTGTTTAATTTATTGATGAATGCCTCGCTATGCGGGGGGCGTTCGCACGTTTCCCCTCGTCTTTCGAATCAAAGGTTTTCTCTTTATCGCCGCTCACGCTGTATAATAATTTACGATTCACGATGCCAACCAGGTTTTATCAAGGATAAATCCCAGCGGCGTTCGATGAGCGTGGTCCCGAACTCACGCTACTATTCCCGCAGCGCCCGGAGTTTCGCCCTCTGTCGTTTCTTTCATTAGCGATACTTAACTTCCGTTTCTTTACAATATCGCTTGAGACGCCCTACAGTTTCCGCGAGAAGCACGAACCCGGTCGGCACGAAACTTTTAATAAATACAACAGCCTTCCCCGTAAATCTCGGCGAAACGAGGGAACCGCCGGTGCCACTGTTTCCTTTCCTTCCTGTTTGCCTTTCACTCCTTTCTGCCGTGTTGCGAGACCGATCTACAGAGGAAAGGATCATTACAACGTACTGCCGCGAGCCAGCTGGAGATCAACCACTTTTGTTCCCTCTGCCGCGGGATTTGTATTACCTTTCGGTCGTCACGAACATTCAATCCCGTCGAAGCCCGAGAACAAACGGAACTTTTGCGGAGGATCGCGCGATATTCAGCCACGTTCCCACATATACAGCGGATCGTACTAAATACAATACACTTAACGATAAGACAATTTTTCTAGAAAGCTGCGAAAATATGGTATTCTTTAAAAGATGCAACCCTTTCGAAGTATTTCAAATCTGAGATGGATAATGTCGAAGGGACCAGTGTTATTCTCTCAAAGACTCCACATTTTGGAGACCACATTTACAAACTATCGTTGAACTTTGGACAAAGCTTAAAGAAGTTGAATTGCCAAGATCAAGTTCCCTGCAAGTGATCATTTACAATTTTACATATGAAGCGTAAGGGGGAAAAACTGGGGATGTCCATTTTTCGTGTTTTTTGCGATTTATAGTATATTTTGTTGGTGGCAACTGGGACTACCGAACTGTCGAGTCACAAAGGATTGCAAAGTTTAAATATCCCCGTAAGATAACGTTAAGGATTTTCTATCCTACTGATTAATAAAAAATATATAAAAAAAAATTTTTATGTTAAACGATTTTATTAAAATTTACAAAAAGCTAAAAAATAATTCTTTTTTTGTACCACAATTTCGATGGTGTTTTTCACTCTAAATAAAATCGTGGAGTAGGATGTTTCTCATATTAGAATATGAATCAATTTTATACAGCATCAAGCGTTGAAATGAATTTGTTGTGAGATACCCTGCTCCACGATTTTATTTAAAGTGAAAAAACATCATCGAAATTATAATACAAAAAGAAGAATTATTTTTTACTTTTTAGTCAATTTTTAATAAAAGCGTTTAACATAAAAATTTTTTTTATATATTTTTTATTTTCTAGTTTTTTTAATTCAATTTCAAATCGCGATGCCACTAGCGATCAGAACTTTTTAGAGAACCAAAGGCTTTTTGTCGTTTTCGTAAAGAACGCGAGTGGCTGATTTCAAGTCGTTTGGATTTGTGGTTATGGGTTATATTTATTGATAACTGACTACTTTTTTCACACGCTCGGGGTTAATTTTTTTTCCAAATATTGTATTGGCATCCAAACTACGCACGCCTGGAAAGTTTCAAGACTATTGGATAGTTGGAAGTGGGTTAAATTTGAATTGCCAAATTTGAACCATACAAACAAACAAACATACAAACATACAAACATACAAACATACAAACATACAAACATACATACAAACAAACAAACAAACAGAAGATCGAAGTTGAATAAAATCGTTTAAAAACAGGACATGTTCACTCTGCATTTTAACAAAATATGCTCTTCCTTCACACCAAAAAGGCCCAATTCTTTGCCTAAGCATACCTAAGCGTCTATTGTCAAGGTAAAACAAGCAACTATTTAAGAAGAAAATTAAATTCATTGAACCTTGCTCCTTCACTAGTGAACTAAAGTATTAAAACTTAATTTCCTCGATAAAGCTGTTTTGTGGCATTGCTTGTTTTCCCCCTCACCCTTCAGATTCACCCAACCATTAAACCGTAAACGAACCATTAAATCTAGCGTAAAGTGTGGATTCCATCTTTTCTTTGGATTATGTTCGAATCGACTGTAGCTTGCACGAGCTGCTATACAGCAAGTATATACCTTGCTCCATCAATCGAAGGGTGAAATTGATTATCGACGTCGCCGACGAGCGAATAAATTCCCGTGTACTTTTGTTTCGCACGATCCATTAAGCCAAGGATTAACTCCTGGTGTCTAAGAGACAGAAGGCCACCTTTTCCACGCGAAATTCTCGCCTATCGATGAATGTTAATCGAACCGTTTAATTTTAAAGTATAAGGAAGCGGGAGGACGCCAGCGAAAACAGATTCACCCCTTGAAAACGGAATGGCTCCAATTGGGTTAACTACATACAATTCGTGGGTAGAGGAGACCGATCGTAAATTGGTTAGTAGCTGAAGTCGCTCGGGCAACGACCACCCGTTCTGGGACGCATTACCTACAGACGCGATGATTCTGGGGCGCATTATAGCGTGCTCGTAAAAATGTTGGAAGCAAAAGGGGGACGAAAGGCAGACGGGAAGCCGGCAGATACGTGAGTGGCATGTAAATACAGATCCCCTGTTTGTATCCACAACCCAATTCATTTAAGATTACGCCCTTTAAACAGAAACATTGATGATCCAGCGTTTGATCCCCAGATATAAATTATTTAGCTTCGAAATACTTATTTTAATAAGATTTTGTTGAGCTGTGCTACATATCTGTTTGCTCTGGGAACTCCAAGTGCATTGAACGGTAGCTTTGAATTTTGCAGATGATTCGATAGAGTGTAGAAAGTCAAAGAACCGGATCTTCAGATCGCTGCACCAGAATTCGAATTAAGGTCTCTCGTTTCGGCGAAGGAATCCACCTCCCCGAATTTAATATTCAAAAACTGGAGACTACCTATAAGACCGAAGTGAATCTCAAAGATTTTCGTACAGTTTCAGTTGGATTCCGCTGGAGGAGTTTTCCAGCGAGTTCGGTGTCCGTGGCTTGGAGAAAAAGAAACTATCGGTTCTCATTTAAATATTCTGCTACGAACGAAACACGGAATAAATTATCTCGTACTTTATCGGGTGTCGTTCTTTTTCCATTCTTCCATCGTTCGCTTACACTTCGTATAATACGATCCGACGGTTTAATAGATCGCGTTCATTTAAATTTCATCTGCCTTCGGGCGGAATTATCAATCGTTAATAATTCACCGCGGTGGATTGAATGTACGCGGTAGGCATGGAATATCCATTGCATTTTCAGATTTCCTTGGCCGCGCGATTAAACAACTCGCGCCGTTGCTTCCCGAGCTACATACGTAGGGTAAACTCCGGTAATTTCGTCGTACCGGTTACTCCGTGATACTTTTTCATTTATCTGTAACTCGAAATTGTCTGACTCAATTTAGATGGAACAAAAACTAACAGACAGCGTTGATCTTCTAGTTTGTGTTGTGGTAAAATAATTAGTCAATTGAAGATAGTGTGACAGAGTGAGAGAGCATTTTGTTCCAGCAGCGCATTATTCGTGAAATTTTTCGTGCCAGTTGTGAACGATCGCTTGAATATGTATTATATGTGCTTTAGAAAATAAATGGAAAGTTCAAACCACAGGTAAGTGATGGTAAAATGACACTTTAACAAGTCTTACTCTTGAAATTATCATGCAATAAGGCATCAGTGTTATTTTTACTTATGAAAAGTGACTAAATTCTTATTTTTCGTGCGGCTGAGCCTGCGCTTCTGATTGTGCTGTTCGAGAAATCCTGATGGCAAATACCAGATACCGTGTCTCCTTACGTCTCAGACATGTAACGATCATGAAACGATTGATTATACACAAAATAACAATAATATAAAATAGTGTGAAATAATATAAAATAATATAAAATAATGTAAAGTAATTCAAAATAATTTAAAATAATGTAAACTAATGTAAAATAATATAAAATAATATAAAAAAGTAGTTACCATATCATGGAGTTACCAGAGTACTATCACGGAGTAACCAGAGTATGTCATGACAACTTAATTTTGTATATTTTCAATCAAATATACTTAGTAGATTTCTGTTAACCTATTATCTGTTTCTCTGATGTCTGACCTATCATTATATCCTAGACTCACTTTCAGAAAATGTAAATATTAGCAGTTAATAGACAAATTCTAAAACTATCACGGACTTACCCGAATTTACCCTACACAGCAAAAAGGTTGTTGTCAAACTTTGGACGCGCGCCGTGTTCGTCAAAGTAAGCAGAAGAAGCTTGATAATCAACAGCTTGAAAATCGATCTTTCCCAACGTACATTATATATTCTATAAGTTCGACACAATGCAGTCATATTCGCTACATCGGAACTAATTACATCCCTGTGTATGGCATCATTCAAACGCTCCGGTCTACAGTATTCCGCAGTACACCGGCTCAAAGATCGAATACTAGTCTGCGAAACGTGTATTGCAATGAATATTAGCTGCAGCAGGCAACATCTCACTAAAGGACCCAATATCATCGCTGATCGAGCCACTGATATCCAAATTCACGTTCATCACGGCTGCTTACTTTGATTCGTGGAAAAACTCGAAGCCACGCGACACGGAGCGCAACTGAACCTATTACCTCGCTCCCGTCCATCGCGGAGTAATAATCGTGACCCTATTGCCCGTCTATTTGAGCGACGGCCGACAAGAAGGTGGCAGTCGGCCGGCCACGGTATTGCCATTGCAATTTCGAGAAGGGCGTCGAAACGAGAGGCCACGTGTAGACGGCGTCTGCTTGGGGGGGGTTGCCGTCGCCCCCGTCGACGTCGCGGTCCCATCCTGATTATCGACTGCATTATTAACGCGGTATATTTCCGTGACCGATGCTATCGATCTTCGGCGGTGTCTGCCGGGCCGAACGTGTGTGCTTTAGCCCGACGAGCGAGGAGCCAGACCCACCCTCCCCCTGAAAGCCATTCGTCCCAGAACGAGCGGCTAAAGGCGGACACGCAGTGCTAAGCGACAGCCACTAACCGATTTACGATCGCGCAGGCGCGCTCGCGGGTCCGTGCGATCCGATGCACTTTATCGGAACACAGAGGCGGCTGGATCGAACCGCCACTGTTCCAGGATTGGACGTGACTCTTCCTTTCTCCCTCGTGCTTACCAGCTTACCTCTGTTTCCGGGCTGCTAGCGGAACGGGGAGAGGGGGAGGGTGGAAGGATTACTTTTGACTTGTACGATCGGCTCGACGAGCTGCGTTGTTCTGCGGATCCTGACACTAATTCGATCGGAGAATCCGTCGGTGGGGATTTGCCTGTGTTAACTGTCGTTAGAGTCTCCGATCTGATGCGATCGGCGATAGCAATGTTTTTAAGGGTAGACGACGGAGGAGATCCGTCGCCATTGTGGAATGGAATTCGCGGTGTGGATGGCTGAGGTGAATCGGTGTATTTGAATCGGTGGTGATCCCCTTGGGAGGGGAATATTTATGAATCATACACTGTTTTAGGTTCGGGTGGATTCATCTGTCACATCTGTGACCATCGGTTTCTTACCAATCTGTAGGGGGATCTATGGAGATCGTGTCTGATGGTAAGGAACCTGCCGATGGTCGCTCCGAGGCATAGACACCTATGGGTAATTATGGCGTCGTGATATCTATTTCAGGGGATAGAGAATCCCATAATACGGGGATCCATCGAGAAGAGATACTGAATTGCTCGCCATCGATATCCAGACGCGAGTTAATTTGATTCGCGATGTAATAAAATGCTTGGTGGCCGCATCGAGCGTACATATCGGTTCGAATAGACGCTCGAAAGTCCAAAACACGAAGAAAAGAGTTCCGCCGGGCCGAGAAGTCGATAATCGGATGAAGAGAAACCCTCTAGTCCTCTCTCTCTCTCTCTCTCTCTCTCTCGTCCCTTCTCTCCCCCTATCCGACTCTATTTCTCAGCAGCAGAGGGCTCGTATCGATCTCATCTCACAACCTTTCCTTTTCTATTTTCACGTGGTTCAGAACCCAATAATAGGGGTTGTACCGATAATTTCACCCCCTCCGGTTATTCGATATGGATCTTTTAGTAGCGGAGCCTTTGCTAGGGCGATTGAACCGCCTACTACTCTTCCCAGCGCCCCCCGGCCCCTCCCTATCTTCCCCTGTTTCTCTACCCTACATTCCGCATCCCTTTTCCTGACTCATTGCCCCCTGCACTTCGTTCCACCTTGTCGCTCCCGTCTCCCCCCTCCTCATCTCGCCCGTCCTTTTCATCCTTTCGGGATGTTTTCGCCGAGGGCTTTCTCGCACCTCGAGCGCCCGACTACAATTACTGGATAATTAATCGGCCAAAGTCGATCGCGGTAATAAGAATCCGCGGCGGCGAGATGTTGCCTCCCCCCCCCCCCTCCCGCAGACAACGGGGGCGAGAGGGGCGCGGGAGTGGGAGGGGGGCCTTGAATGAGAAGATGGAAACACGATCGGGGAAAAATTTATTCGCCATCACGGTTGATTCCTGCCCTCGTCGGGCACGTTGGGATCGTAAAGCGGCGGCAAAGGGATGCGCGTCGACGTAAGTGAAATCGATAGCGGCGGTAAAAGCGGAAGTCGCCGAGTCGATGGAACGGTCACGATGCCCGGCAACGTTTAGAAAATTCAATGGCAAAGGACACCGCGACGCTGTGGTCGCGAGAGACAGAGCGGCGGGAGGGATGGGGGAACAGGAGGGTCCAGCGAGTGCGCGTCGCTGGAGGGGTTGAAAGAGGGAAACGGTAAATTCGCGAAAACAGTTAACCTCACGGACGTTGGCGCGCCGTTATGAAACTTCGTAAAGGTCGGTGAGAAGAGGATGAAGAACCGGAGCGGTGCGGAGGGGACGGAAGAAAAACGAAGGGAACGAGAGGACTAAATTGCCCGGTGGAAACTTCAAAGGTGGAAATAAAATCTGTAAAAAGAAGCAAGCGGGAAAAACAAGAAGTAATCAAGAAACGTGCCCCGAGGATGTGGGTTATGTTTAATTTGTTACGCTGCGAAAAAACGACCCGGGGAGGGACAGACGCCGGGACGAGAGGGAGAAAGAGAGAAATATAAAGATGGGTATATGTACGTGTAATCGGGAAGTCCGTCCTTTCTAAAGCGTGAAAAACCCGCGCCACCGACGAGACCGTTTGCCATAAGAATATCGCTCGCGTCTTCGCTCGACCGGTAGCACTAACAAGGGAACACCGCGAACCCGGACTTACCGATTGGAACGCAACTTTGTGGGTTTTTAGAGTGACTCAAAACAAGAACAACTGTGTGTTTTATTTGGGCCCTGTCGCCCTTTAAGGGGGTGAAAACTAACCCCAAAGTCAAATTGGCACTTCCACTTTTTCGCGTATAACTCTCAAAGTAGGGTAGACCAGGGGCGATAATAACAGGAGGACGATTGTAACACGTTAAATATCTCAGAACATATGATAGATATTAACACAAATTTTGGATATATGATGAAGAATGACATTTGGAATACACACATCCATGTCCTAACAGTGTAGATACACAATACACATGTACAGTGGAGAAAATAACTTTTCGATACCCTGAAGTAACTTTTTCTTACTGATTTAAAATTGTAATATAAATACTCCCTTTGCAAGTACGTGTTTTTTTTTTTTTAATATTCAATCTGGTCATTTTTAAATTAATACTGATCGTTAGTTATCACTTTTATGTGTCTCGTTAATCAAAATTTATAATTTAAGTTCAAAAGCCTGGCTGGGGTCGGTTGTAACATCGGCAGTCGGGGTCGGTTGTACCGCGACAGAACCGAATAGTGACAAAGAAGATGAATAATATTGTCTTGTTTACACGGAATAATATAGCACAGCACGAACAAACAAATGAAAAATAGGTGGAATGTACTGAATGTAAGGATCGATCACATGAAGAATGTACCAGCCAAAACGTTTTCCATTTGTCACAATTGCGATACCGCATAATTGGTTATAAATTTTACTTTTTTCCATTTACTATTATAATTAAAACTAATAAGTATTTTAATTTTGTAAAGTTAAATTCGTGCTACTATCAACTTCATGCAGTGTTACAACCGACCTGGAGTCGGGGACGGTTGTAACACTTTGTCCGCTTCTCAATTTTTAGTAATAACCTGGATATTACTTGACAAACAGCGAAGCTGCTGTGGCTCAATAAGTGTCAGATAAGTAAGTGACATTTTCGTATGAAAACTTTTGTTGTAACTTTAATAGTTTTTGCATAATCGTATTCCAAAATCAAAGTGTTACTACCGCCCCCGGTCTACCCTACAACAGACAGAAAAAAATGTTTCAAACAAAAGTTTAATGGCGCAATAAGCGCTGCAAACTTGCGTTAACCAATTTTTGAAGAGTTTAAAAAATAAATACCGGAACGAAAAAAAAATTTTTTTTAAATTTTGTTAACGCAAGTTTGCAGCGCATGCTGCACCATTAAACTTTTGTTTGAAACATTTTTTTCTGTCTGTTATACTTTGAGAGTTATACGCGAAAAAGTGAAAGTGCCAATTTGACTTTGAGGTTAGTTTTCACCCCCTCAAGGGGCGATAGGGCCCAAATGAACCACACCGTTGTTCTTGTTTTGAGTCGCTCTAAAAACCCACAAAGTTGCGTTCCAATCGGTAAGTCCGGGTTCGCGGTGTTCCCTTGTTAGTAGTTTCGGCAGCTCTAGGTGGCGGATGCTCTATAAGAGAATTAATTCAACGAAGCCGAACTCTGTCGGTCCTTGATAAAAATGAAACGATTCGCGGAGTGGGTCGTAGATTGCAATGCTTAACAGTCCACTCTGGGGATAGCCAACCCGGTCCGTCCACCGCTAACCGAAAAGAAGCCATTAAGACAAATGGCCCCATTACAGAACGTGTAGGCTTCCAGCAGAACCTTCAGCGCCGATCGAAATGTCAGGCTGCAATATTGAATTGCAGGAAAACCATCGTCGCCCTACATTCCGCGCAACTTCGTCTTCCTCTTCCCTCGCTCGCCAAACCGCACCCAAGAACCAAGCGTCACCCAAAGAAAGTTTCGCCGGCGATGAAGATCGCGGCGGCACGGAACGAGTTACAAAAATAAAATGAAGACTAGAAGAACAAGAATCATTACTCCGTAATCTCGCGGTGCGACATTAAACATAGGTAACGACGCGTGTATCGCGCCCGACCGATTAACGGCTCGAGATACACCGTCGCGCGGCCGTATCGTCATTTAACGAAAAAAAACCCGCGAACGTGACGAGTCGACGGGGCTCTCGAAAGAGTATCACGGATAAGGACGTGTCGCGAGGCGATGATCCGTGCGCTGAAGTTCACAAAAGGATGGAAGAGCACGGCGAGAGAAGAGCAGAGGGGAAAAAAGAAGAAACAGAGACGGGGAGAGAGAGAGAGGGGGGGGGGGGGAGGGGGAGAGGGATGAAAATATTGAAGCGCCGCTCGGATTTACGCGGCACGTTACCCTAATGAAAATCGCGGAGGGTGAATTGTGGGAGGTCGCGGAGGGGTGGCACGAGGTGGCTGGTTGAAATACACAGGGGTGGAATTAGAATATCAGAGACACGTTCGCAGTCTGTACATACGTTACACCAACACTCCCGCCCGTCGTTCTGTACGTATATAATACTTGTCGGTAGTTGACAAACCCTCGACATCAATTTCTCTCTCTGTCTCTAATTCCCCCCTTCTCCTTCCCCTCCGCTCCTCATCCGCCCACCCCCTCCCCCCCCCCCTCCCCTGCCGACCCATCTCTCGTAGCTCTCCTCTGCCGCCCGCTGTCTCCATCCCTCTGTGCCTTCTCTCGCGCTCTCTCTCTCTTCGTTTACTTTGGAGATATCGATTACCGGCTCAACCCCCCAACTCCCCCATCAACCCCTCTGTCACCTCCGGCCCCCTCCCCTCCGCCCTCCGTCACCCCTTATCCAACTCCCACTGGCACCCCCCTCCCCCCCCCCCCCACAAGCCCCAACCACTCGGCCCAGCTTGCTGCTTGGTTGCTTGCACGGTGTCACATCGGTGTAGCAGTTTACAGAGATGGTGCAGTTCGCGACAATTACGATCAAACGTACAGTTAACATCGGCGCACGACGGCCGATCGCGATGGTAGTCGCGGCGCGTAACTGGCTCCCAGCCTTCGGATCGATGATCGCGGCTGGACCTCTGTTATTCTCTTACTTTTCATTTTGTTTCTGTTTTTTTTCTTCTGTTCTCTCTATCCTAGTGTGGGGATGATGGCGTTATTTGGGCACGTTTGAAGCGCGGGTTGGAAATGATAGCGTAGCGGAGAGCGGAGAACCAAAGAGCGCAGAGATGGTTGTTACAGTTTTTGGCTACTAGCGATTGAGCACTGAATAGGTACACGTTATCCATGCCCCACCTTCGGCTAGGATAATTTAGTTGGATATTATAAAATTGTATTTTTGGTGAGGCCAGTTTGCA
Organism: Andrena bucephala; assembly: GCA_947577245.1. NCBI lineage: Eukaryota > Metazoa > Arthropoda > Insecta > Hymenoptera > Andrenidae > Andrena > Andrena bucephala. The sequence continues at coordinate 67,302,229 of OX387715.1, read as the reverse complement.
AACGACTCGCGGCGTTTAAAATAATAGAAGGCTCCCGTCGGAGGTTTATTCGGGGGGTGAAAATAAATCCAGAAGCGAGTATCGCGACGGGGTTGTTGACCCTTCAGCTGGGTACGCACGTTTTCGCATGCTGAGAACAATTTACCGGGCTGCGTAAGGGCGCGCTCGCGAATATCCCGGAATTTATCCGCGCGAATAAAGCGGGCGGATCCAAATCTCCTGTCTTCCTGCCCCTCGTTCTCCGTGCACGCGGAGAAAAGAAACGAAAGGGAACAGCCCTCGTGGAAGACACTTCTCAGGGTTCGATGCAAGGAAACATTTCATTAAGCGTTTTCAAACGTTTTCGTAGGAGTTAGGTATACAGCAGAGCGGATCGCGATCGGGATGCTTTTACTCGGGTCACTTTTGTCGGGTATCGATTCCAACGGAGCCTCGACAAGGGAGATGAATGTCTTTTGGAACAAAAGTCACGAAGATGCATGGAGCTTTCGAATGTAGCATCGATACGCGCCGATATCTCGAAGCGACGTGGGCTGTATCGGCGAATTTTAACAAACCCGTCGACTTGCTGCGCTTTCCCGCGTTATCTGGTGAGTTACGACGAAAGCAGCTCTTAAATCAGTCCTTGCCAAATCAACAAATATCCCGGCAGAAAGTTGCAAAGGACAAATCTGTCACAAGAAACGAATCTCTTAAATTAAACTTCTGCAACTTCGACCCCTCGGCCAAATTTCTTAAGGATGCATCGGATCTATCTTCAAAATGATACCAAGTTGATGAAAATTTATGAGAGTGTTCTTTTTAATCTTTCTGATGTGCTCCAAAATTTTTAAACGAATTCACTCAACGGTTGCTGAGTTATAACTATTTTAATTTTCACTGATTTTACACGCACGAGTACTCTTATGGAAAGAGACGATCTTGACAGATAAAACAGCTGAAAAAATGTTGAAGAAATGGTCCCAATGTTTTCACTTTTTTTTTTGTACATGTGGTATATGGATAGATGAAAATATCTGCCGAGTTTCAATTGTTTTCACTTCACCGTTTTAAAGAAATAAATTATAACTTGAGAAAATTGTGAATTCAGGGCACTTTCACTGCTAAAAGTTTTGCAAATAATGCTTGAAAAAGCATTTGTAAAGTGAAGAATATCTTTCTAGGAGTAAAAATAAGACTCCAACTGTCGTTCCAGTTCCTTACATATAGATTTACTATGCCTAAGACGTAGATATTCGTGTATTTCAAATTTCACAGATCTACTTTTGTCTAATATTGTACGTCCGATACATCCTTAACAGCTCCACAAGAATGAAGCTCGAAAGCCAAAAAGCAGATCGAGCAGCAGCTTACAGCGATAAGCAATTCTAAATGCAACTGTGCTCACAGTTCGCGGCCGAACAAGAGATTTGAAGATTAAATGGCGAAATCGTGGGGAGTATTATGAAACGTGTCGTTTGGGGTTGCACGAGCTAATGTTCCGAGGGGGCAACAATATCCAGCAGATTTGATAAATATTTGATAAAAGGGACGCAGAATGAAACGGTCTATCCGGAAAATACTTTGGTCCACGTTAATACTGCATTTTAATATAGGTAAGTCCAAGTTAAGCTCCTTACCGATGGCGATACGATTAGTACGGTTGGTTGAGCTAATTGCCTTTGCGCTGATGGGAACTGAATCGAAGAGACGGCAATATGAAGCGAGAACAATATCGATCGTTTCTCCCCGTGCTCCCAACGAGAGGGTCGCGACAAAGATTACCGAATGCAGCGATGGCTCTGTATCACTCTGTAACCACGTTGCTTGTAAAACCACCTCGGCTACGATTACAGTAGGGCAAGTTGGGGTGAGTCGATGGGACAGGAGAGTTGGCATACTCGCTATAATTCAGACTGTATAAATAAAAGCGCGTTCAAGTGCAGAACAATAAATTCTCTAGAAGCCAAACAGTGGAACGAATAACGTCACTTCGCTTCCTTCTGTGTTTTTCTGGATTTAATAAGCGATAAAAGGACCAAAAAAAATCAGCACAAAATTTTAAACATATTAAGGTGAATGTCCCAATTTCTGCTCATTTCAGAGGTTACTCGTCATAAACAAGGTGTAAAAAATTTGTTTGTGATCGAAACTTGCAGAGTAATTGATTAATTCTTTAATAATAAATCAACTAATTCGAAAACTATTTAAGAAAGATATTTCAAGTTGTTTAAATATTAGTAATTTGTAATTAAATATAATGCTCCAAATGTCCGTATTTCTGCTCACGAAAAATAGCTATGTATGTACGTATTTCTACTCACCATTTGTACCAATTTCTGCTCACATAATATGTTGCCTTTTCACGTTAGAATAAGTTACATCCTTTATGGAGAGGTTTTATAACACAACAGTAAAGCATAAAATAATGGTAAACAAAAAATAAAATGCCTTCGAATAGAAATAAAGGTTAGAGCGTACATTGAATTGTGAGGTTATGTTACTAAAATTTTGGTGAGTAGAAATGCGAGCATGACCGTGATTCACTTGACCCTAAACCTGTTTTCTACTTAAAAAATTTAAAAATAGTAAAAAATCCTAAGTCCAGAGCACAATACGGTATCTGTTTATGTTATTAAATGACAACTTCTACTGCAAAAACTATTTTCTGCCCATTTATCGAATACCAATAACGACGCTGTTCCTTAGCACAACCAACTAGAACATGATCGAAAAATCATGTGTCCCTCGTTTTAAAAGATTTTCCTCGTGCAACACTCGCGTAAATGATAAATTAATTTAGAATTATTTTGTTGCAACCATAGTACAAACGTAACGCTTATAATAATAAGAAAAATACGAAATGAGCAGATATGGGGACATGAGCAGATATGGGGACATTTACCTTAGGTTCATTCTGATAAATAATATCAGTGTTAGTTTTTTATAGCAATTTTATATTAGATGGGTCAACTGTACCCGACTTACCCTGACCACCGATACTTCTCTATCAGACACACGAGGGGGGCTGGAAAGAAAGCTTCATAAATTATCTCCACGAGCTGCTTTAATTTTAACATAGATTTCCCGCGGCTGCAAAGAAAACGTCCGAAATGTAAACCACTCGAAAGTCACGATTCTGCACCAAGCGCTCGGGGAGTGCAATTGCAAATCTGTAGGTTGCGAAAGGCACTCTCTACCCAGCCCCCGAATTGGGTTCCACCCCCGCCAGTGTTTGCGATCCCGGTTGGCGATCTTTTCAATTGCCCCGGGTAACTGTATTCGACGGAGATGAAAAGACGTCGAAAACGAAGTTAGAAAAGTGCCTTACCATGAAGTAATGCCTCTGTATCTCGGTCTTCTCGCTGGCCAGCTTCTCGCATTCGATCTTCAGTCTGAAAAGTGAAAAGCGATTGAGGATGGGAACGAGCCAGACATGCGTTAAAGCGGAAATGGTGCGCATTCGTGTGCACCTACACGTACGCCGGGGACGGCTCCGTGTACGTGTAGATGTACACAAGGCGGAGCGGATAGAGCAAGACCACCGCCGCCTTCTCCTTTGGGATTTGCAGCATCTTGAATTCGAGAATGACGGCGGGAGCGGCGGGATAGGGGCGCGGCGTGTCTCTGGAAGTAAGATCGAGTTCCCCCGGCGAAAGAGCCGAAGGAATAGGAAGAAATGGGATTATGGCGGCGTTAGGCGGTTGCGGTGGGCGACTTAGCGAGTGGAAAATGGTAAGAAGGAAGAAATGCCTATCCGCGAATGAACCGGGGACACTCGTTACAGGCATTTTCGGCAAATATGCTAATTCCCCGTGCCACGTGACCGTGGAGGAACACTTTGCCAGAGTATTATGAGGAATTTAGTCGGCCTGGATGTTACAACGTCACGGATGAAACTTTCATTCGATGCAATTTAAAGTTTGTAATTATTGCAATGCTCATGTTCGCGGGGATACTTCCGATACTGTAAGTCCGCTGAAATGGCTTCCTTAACTCGCGTTTTCATTAAAAACCCGTCCGCTTCGATGCGTCTGAATGCCAAGGCAGAGCTGAGGAATTCGTTAATAGTTAGTAAACGCGAGTCTAAAGAACGATTACTTCCGAGTGACGGAGCGAAATGCTCCTATTACCCGTAGAAACCGATCACCAGCACATCTTCGCCAACTTCACAGCGTCCCACGCGTACGTGACATTTCCACCGCGAGCGTACCCCGCGCGCCACCCACAGTTTCAACAATACAGTTTTAAAGAGGTAAAAACATTTCCCGCGCGTTGCAGAAGGAAGAGCCCGCTAATTCAAAGCGGGGCGAGTGGACCGCGGGCACGCTGCGTTTATAATATTTGCCACTCCTTCCCCGGGAAACGGGCGAGCGTAATTTTACAATTAACAAAGACCGCGAGGGACGGAAAAATTAACGCCCGGGCAAGCTGGGAACGGCGCTAGCCGGCTACCGGCGCGGCGAGAGGATTCGTTGTAACGTGTCTGGGGGGGGCAGGCAGCGGCGCGACCGCGAGCGAGTTGCTCGCGCGTAATGCACCGCCGTTAACAACCAAGTGCAAATTTAACCGTCCATCCGACGGTTTGAACGGGTATCGCGAGTGAGCCGCGCAAGATAATTAATGATACGTAAACGCAGACATTTGTACACACGGACCTATTCCGCCATTTCCAGGCCGAAAGTGAGCGTCGTTCCCAATAACGCTAACCGTTATACTGCACCATCACCTGCATCTGGGATACTACTTGCCGCAACGGTAATTAATTACCGTCCCGACCTCCCCCCCCCCGCGTGCCCGCGCCCCAGCATGCCAACCTCCCCCGGCCGATAATCAATTACCATAAATCGGCCGACAGAGCCCGATCGGTCGGTTGCTTTGTCGCGACAGAAACGAGAAGCGTACCCCCGTTTTCCACCGTGCCCCCTCCCCCCCTCCCCCCTGACCCCTCTCACCGCCGCACGAAGAGTTGCACAACGCTTTTTATCCCCCCCCCCCCCTTCCGCGGACTACTTTCACCCGTCGCCTCGTTACTCGCGATCGCGAAAAATCATTCCCCGGCTTCGATTCGGGCCTGGCAGACGGGACGCGTTTGTAGCAGGAGTCATAGGGGGGGGGGGGGGGGGGGGACAATTTGAAGTTTTCCGCCGTTGGATAAGAGTGTGAGGTGATATCGAGACGGCAGCGGTGACAGGACGCGAGCAACAGCCTCCGAGGCGGGACGGGGGAGCGGGAAAGTGTCAATAATCGTGGATGTTGAAGGAACGCGAGACGAAAGGGTGAACAGGGGGTGGGGGCAGGGGGACTGGGATAAAGAGGGTGTTGAAAGGAAAGCAAAGGAGGTGAGCAGGGAGGTTTAAGGTCGACTCGAAGAAGAGAGAAAGACTCACGAGTGGTTCTGTTGCTGGATGAAATTGAATTCCTCTTTGATCCTCTCGCAAGTGTCAGCAACCGTGAATTTCAGCCCTCCCGCAGCCCCGCCGCTTCCTCCGCCACCCTGCAACGTGAGAGAAAAAAATAAGTGTAGGGAGAATTCGATTAGCATACGCGACGGAGCAGCCGCGACAAAGAGGCGGGAAATAGTTCGGGCTGGAACGCGGATGGGAAATATCGGTATCGTCGCGGGGGCCGCCAGCGAGCGGATCGCAGCGCGCCTTTTCTCACCTGCGCGACGCCATTTCGGTACACCTACGCGATCCCGTCTCGATTCACGGAGAGATCGGCGGGCGCGAAGGGTTAACGAAGCGGGTCGCCCGCGGAGCGTGGAATTCTATCCGCGAAACGTCTGATTGCCGGGTCGCGTATATTGGGACCGCGTCCTCAATGAGAGCCCCCCACCCCCCACCGACACCCCGCGCCGCGACGCTACAACTAACAAGCGAGATTTCAATCGAATCGCACAATTCCCCGGCACAATAACATCGGTCCTCGGGGAACGTCGTCGGCAGGCTCGCGGAATGCGGTGGAAAAAGGCTCGTTAAAGGACGGTGGAGGGGGAGAAACGGGGAATCTCGTTACACGGGAAACCGCGTCGGACTTTGAGCCGGTCGTGCTTCCGGCCGCGAATAAATCTTAACAAATCCGGATTTAAAGGAGAGCCGCGAGTGTGCGCGCGTTCGCTCGTCTCGGGAACGGGCTGTAAATCGTAACGAGGTTAAACTCGAAGAAGATGACAAGCAACCACCATCAAATGGCCTTCGGCTGCATAAGGCGCACGCAAACACACAGACGGGCCACGGGAACGCGAGCAGAGGGCATCCAGGTATAAAAGACGAGCGTCGTCGTCCGCGGTACGGCTGGGAGGTAGGGGGAAGGCGAAGCCTGAAGAGCCAAGGATGAAGGGCCATGAAGGCGTCCTTAATGAGACCCATTCCACCAGGTAGCACCGAGGTCTGAGCCTCTACGGGTTCTTCAGCCGCCCGTATACACCGACGCCGCTTCCCACCGCTTGAAATTACGGAGAAAAGGATCGGGCTTTCCGATGACAGTAATGATAACGTTACACACACCCTCCGCGGCGGCGTCAATCGAATTTCGTCGGCGACCTCCGATCGTGTACACGGGAATATCGAAGGGGGGCCCGATCGCGCACGTTTCTCTTAAGCAGAGAATTTATGTAGGACGATCACTGTGTATTGTACAGCTGTCTTTGAGCTTCTGATGCGCGACGCTGTAGGTAATTCCTTCGATGGTCTTCAAGATCCACGTGCCATATATCGGCCCAAGTATATACCTAGGCCATGTATTCCTCATTTATATCGTACGTTCAGATATTTTCGTGGCGGCGTTCGCTGCCGAAAACACGATGTTACGTGCGGCGATGGAAGCGCGATCGGGGAATTGCGAGCAGAATGACAAAATCCCTCGATACGCGGATATACGTGTGCCCGCCGCGGCGTTAAATGCTCAATGACTGTCCGATAGGACGGGAGAATTCGAGTTTTTCGGTGGCGCGTAGCCACGGCGGTAGAATGATTTGGCCACTTGTTGAATTCGAAACGGGGAGTGGCTGTCGGTGGTAAAATGGTTTGGGAACAGGCCGGGGAAGAGGACGGCGGTGGGCCTCACTTGTTGCAATCATCAAACGGAACAGTCATCGAACAGGTTGTTGTTCCGATGGTTAACCCGCGCGGCGTACACACATCCGTTATGCGATACGGCCGACGACAATTCGTTTCCATGAAAATTCTCGCACCATCCGACCACCTCGCCGTGCCCCCCCCCCCCCCGTGTCCACCGTAATTCGAGATATCGATCCCTTTGTTGCTCCGTAATTCAACTCTCCCGCGACCCTTGGCTTCCGCGTTGCGCCCGCGGCCACGGAATTCGTTATCTTTAAGAACGATTAGAGAAGAGTTTCTATTTTCCCGCCGAGGCCCGCTTATTCTACAATCTTGCTTTGCTCTCGACTATTTCGGGAAGTGTTTTTGACACAGAATCCGGAGATGCGCCGGGGCGGAAATAATTAATGACACTGGGCATTATATTCTAACTTTGGCGGCACTTAATGAAAGGGCGAGATGGTTTCCATCAGAGACAATCACGCCGCTTAATTGCCGCGATACCCGTATGACGTAAATGAAGATTTATGAATATTCGAACGGAAGCTTAACCAGCGAGCTCCAAATTTAGAAGATAAAAACTAACCGGGGCAAATCCACTCTGATTCGAGTCTGCTGTTCCCCTAAATAGCAGATTGTTCATAGCGCACTCGAAATGTGGTATTTTTGCGCGGATACGCTTCAAATAGCATTTAAACGTTTCAATAATAAATCCAACGCCTCGTGAAAATCACAAATACATCCGTATATAACTGGTAATTGATCATTCTCGCCTAGCAATCAAACCTTGCTAGAAGCTGTCAATAAAGAGTCTAAAATACCCAAAAATGTCTTGAAATAAAAGTTTCGCCGCGACTTCGCGTGGTTAATCAGATTTCCTGCAGCAGCTGGATGTTAATTAACGACAACCGTCCACTAAAAACTACCATACCGATACCAAATTCAATGTCCAGCCCGTATCACAGCGGCGGATCAATTTTTTATTACCATTTCTTTCTTCCTCCTACGTTCTTCTTTTTTTATTATTTTTTTTTTTTTAATTACGTCCTCCCCCACTCGGGTTTTCGACCGTTCTTTGACGCCGCTATCGGATTTTGCTCTTTGAGCTTAACGAATCACACATATCCGCCGATCGCTCAAGCACGTGTAGCCCCCGCGGCGAAGGGCGGCACGTGCGCGCGCGCAAGATGCAGCACGCATCAATGCTCCGTTCTGATCAAAAGAACATTTCGGATGGTAAAAATCAATTTTTCAATAATTTCCTTTTGCCCGGGCCCCTCCATAAGCCGTCCAATCATCCGCGGGCTTTGCCGCTATGTCAAAACTGTTATTAACGAGCGAAGACAAAAGTCTTCCGTTCTCGAGGCGCCTCCTCTCGACGAGAGCACGCTTCTCTTGGCCCTGCCCCACGTCCCCGTGTAGCCGGGCCTTTGTATTCATTGTCTGCCCGATTCCCCTTTCACACCAGCGAAATCAATGAAGGAGAGAGAGAGCCCGCCGGCGCGCAACGGTGTGCGAGGGCGGCTGTATGCCTGTGTGCCCCGCCGCGGCAGGATCGCATCGAAAAACCGGCTGGTTCACTTTGTTGCCGGGAGATAATGGCCGTGCGAATCGTAAATAAGGTAATAGGTCTTCGGGAGGGCCGAGGATAGACCAAAGGATCCGATGACGTAAGCGAGAAACCCCTTTTAAGGGCGCGTCCACAAGTTTCCTGGAAGCGGCGATAGATTCAAGCGCACACAGGCGATTCAAACAGTTAAGGATGTATCGGACGTACAATATTAGACAAAAGTATATGAAATTTGAAATACTTGAATATCTACGTCTTATGTATAGTAAATCTAGATGTATGGAAGTCGAACGACAGTAGCAGCCTTATTTTTACTCCTAGAAAGGTATTTCTCACTTTACAGATGCTTTTTCACGCACTATTTGCTAAACTTTTGGTAGTGAAAATGCTCTGAATTCACGATTTCCTCAATTTTATAATTTATTTCTTTAAAACGGTGTAGTGAAAACATTTGAAAGTCGGCAGATATTTTCATCTATTCATATACTACATCTACAAAAAACTTGAAAATATTGGTACCCTTTCTTCAACATTTTTTCATCTGTTTTATCTGTCAAGATCGTCTCTTTCCATAAGAGTGCGTGTAAAATAAGTGAAAATTAAAATCGTTATAACGCAACAACCGTTCAGTGAATCCGTGTAAAATTTTTGGAGCACATCAGGAGGATTAAAAAGAACAATCTCACAAATTTTCATCAACTACAAAAGTTTAATGGTGCAATAAGCGCTACAAACTTGCGTTAACAAAATTTTGTAGAGAGTTTAAAAAAAATATCTGAACGAAAAAAACTCTTTTCAAAATTTTGTTAACGCAAGTTTGTAGCGCTTATTGCACCATTAAACTTTTGTTTAAAACATTTTTTTCTGTCTGTTGTACTTTGGGAGTTATACGCGAAACAGTGGAAGTGCCAATTTGACTTTGAGGTTAGTTTTCACCTCCCTGAAGGGCGATAGGGCCCAAATGAACCACACCGTTGTTCTTATTTTGAGTCACTCTAAAAATCCACAAAGTTGCGATGCAATCGGTGAGTCCGGGTTCACGGTGTTCCCTTGTCAGACGCCTGCGATTATTATGGAATTGAAATAACAGATGGAGTTAATAGTGTTGACCAACGGAAAATCGAGTTTCTGCGAAGGGGGCTCGGAAAATTTAGAAGAAATGCATAGAAATTAGAAACTAATAAATATGAATACTGAATACATTGTAACACCCCCATCTCGCAGAAATATTTATAAAGAAATCTTCGTGTTACTTACGCAACGACTTAACAATTTACTAAAACATTGCACAGGCCGCGTAATTATGTATGAAACGAGAGATACTCGACGAATTTGATGTATCCGATCGCTGGATCTTGTTTAGGCGAATTTGCTCGCCGCTGTCCTTATTTCCTATCGCGCAAAGGAGTTCTAATTGGACGAGCCACCGCCGTCGGGAATTATTCAAATCATGCTCCGGGGCTGTTGAAAGTCAGACGCACGGAGCCGATGCAGCTGCACTTGAATAAACATCGATGAATCGATATGCAGCGGCGAACATCGGCGAATAGGCGCACACAGCTTTTCTATGCGTGTACGGACACGCCGACCGCGCGCCCTCGAATGGAGCACACTACGTGGCCATCGTGGAGCGTCGAAGGCGTCTTTGAATTACACACCTGGTTCATTAAATGGAACGGTAAATAAAGGAGACGAGGATGCATCCAAGTGTCCAGTTGCCGCGGTGCGCGATAAACGTTCCAGATACCGATCAAGGAAGAAACGCTGGGCATCGAAGCGACACTTCCAAGCGGTTCCAGCTCATCCGAACGAACAAAAACCACGTCGACGCAGGCCTCATTCGCCGGAAAAAGCAATCCAAGGACGTAATTAATTGCTACTAGACTCGGCTATTAATCCGATACGATTATACACCTATGAATAGCCATAATGGTCAGGGCCGGCGGAACCCATCATGCAAGTAATGCGTTGCATAAGGGCGCCAGCCGAAGGGGGCGCTAAAAAATATATCGCAGACTTAATAATAAAGGAATCCAACTCCCATATAAACAATATGTAAATGTAATTTTTTTTTTTATTGTACCTCGTACAGGCAAAATATATTAAATAGAAAACAGGTGCAAAAATTTGGGGGCGCCAAAACTTTTCTTGCATGAGGGCGCCAACCATCCTCGCGCCGGCCCTGATAATGGTTCTCCGCGATGCAATTGCATACTGGGTGAGAAAAAGTGACACGCGATGATCGTAAAATGCTGCGTGGTTGTACATAAGACTGACATGAAAACATAGCATACCAATCATGCGGCCGTTTTACTTTAATTACTGGACTTACTCTGTATATCGAGAGGCTGGGAATATTTGATGCAAAGGTTCTTAGAAACCTAACTATTACTTACAAGTAAACATTCACTTATAAGGAATGGAGTTTCCCGATTTGGAATATATATTTTTAAAGTACTCATAGTAACTAAGAAATCCAGAAAATTATATCTGCAATGGACCTATTTTACTCATGTTATCAATAACAATCAATATAGCTTCAAGACGTATGCGAAAAACGGCAAAATCCTCTTATTTAAGAATAATTGGCTAAAACCTGGCATCTGTATGTTTTTTGTTGTTCTGAATCCGAATATGATGTTATTGTTTGTGTAAAAAAAATTCCTAAGGTAGTTCTCTTAATGAAAAATCGATTTTTGGAGATAACTCATAAGGGAAAGGCCGAAGAATTTTTAAAATATTTTTTTCGGATTACTCGTACTAATTTACTTCAAAATCCATTTTACCCTGTTTTTAACTCCCAGGGACTACATCTGGGCCCATAGGGCAAGATACCAATTCATAATCAGTTTAGGTTAGGCTGAAAAACAGTCTGTGAGGTGAATATATGTATGAGTCATGCATTGTTCGACGATCTTCACATTGACTGCTCTACCGTGTTCGAATAAAATTGTAAGTGTTTTCATCATGTTTCCCCATGATAACTTTGAAGTCGTCTATCTAAAAAATTCTCCGGCCTTTCCTTTTTGAGTTATCTTCAAAAAACCAATTTTTTATTAAGAGAACTACCTTAGGATTTTTTCTTTTACACAAACAATAACATCATATTCGGATTCAGCACCTCAGAAAACATACAGATGCCAGATTTTAGCCAAGTATTTTTAAATAAAAGGATTTTGCCGTTTTTCGCATACGCCTTGAGGCTATATTGAATGTTATTGATAACATGAGTAAAGTAGGTCCATTGCAGATATAATTTTCAGGATTTCTTAGTTACTATGAGTACTTCAAAAATATAGAAAATCGGGAAACTCCATTCTTTATAAGCGAATGTTTACTTGTTAGCGTCGCAGTTACTGAAGTGGAAAGGAAGTAAATAGAATCACATTTCACAATAATCCGTGGACTTATCGAAAGGAATACCAATACTTAAGGGTATCCTTCAAAATTCTAGACAAAGTATCAAGTTTGATTATATTTTCCATAAATGATGAAATCATGACTGTGATTTCTGGGAAATAGTAATCTACGATCGTCCTCCTCATCCAATACGAGAAGCTTCTCAGTCGAAAGGAAAAGGTATCCATCGAATGGCCACGATTTTTCTACCAAGTTTCATCGAGCACGAAAGAAAATAAGCAACGGGAGTTTCACTATAACAGAAGACAGGTTGGAATGTCTGTCGGAGAGATGCTCCAGCGGAATATGTATGCTCAATCAATGTCGGGGCATAAAATGCGCTAACAAATACCGGCACGCTTTGCAAGGGGAGCCTAGACTGAATTTAGAGGGTGGCTGAGTAGGAGGGAGACTGCTCGTTGAGGAAGACTAAGGTGAAAGCCAGGGAGGGAGAGCACGTGGTGAAATTCCTGTCGTTCAGAGGCGGGCACTCAGAATACGCAAGGCTCCGTTACGATAGCATGAAACTAATACCTAGAGGAGACAAAAGACTGGAGAGCCCATTTAAACAAATTTCGCGGATCTTCATTCCCTGGCTGTTATAAAATCTCTCTATCCCCCAGATACCCTACAACCTCACACATCTTCGGAATACACCCTCGAACCGAACGAGGTTGAAAATTACCGGGACTCTGCCGGTGTACAGGAACATTTCGTCACTTCGGTCGCTTCGACCAAGTACGTTTCTATGCATGATAAATCTTAGCCAACTTGCGCGCGGGTTAAGGGGTGAACCAGCAACACCCAGGGACCCACTATGCAGCATTGCACCGCGGCCAACGATGCTGCACGCCCGCGCGCACAGGAGGAGGAACCGCGTAGCGTGTGGAGGGCGCGCGCGAGCGTTAGCCTGGCTCGCACACACGGCCAGGCGAGCGTAACAACAGCCGCGGTTCGCCTCTCTGTCGCTGGATCACGTCGGTCTGTGTCTGCGGGAACACGCCGAGGTTATATACCCTCTACCCCGGCGCATTGTGCGCACTGCCATGAAACGTCTAACCTATAATAATCATACCGATACACAAGACGAGCTCCGTAATGCTCCCTTCTCGTACACGTGCGCACACCACGCGAGCGGCCGCGCGTGTACGTGCGCGACCCGAGCGGTAACGCGGCCGTCAATCCGCCATTGCGACATGGACGTGAGGTTACGCGCGTGAACGAGAAGCAAGGGGTTCAGCTCCTCTTCGTGCTGCACTCTTCCCCCCCCCCTCTCTCGCCCGCCCCCGCCACCCAGGGTGTACCGCTAGGATCCAGCAAGAAATGGTGGCAAATCCTGGGTACCAGGTTCGATTGCTTGGATGTTTTGCTCAGACCGTCGAGACGTCCGTAATTGTTTCGTAATGTAGGATGCTGAGGAATCGCTCGACCAGCTCGATGGCCCCGGATCTTTCGCTTACTGGAGGAGATTGCTTCACCTCGGATCGATTGGATAGGCCGGCCAGAGATCTTTTACTTCCTTGTATCATGGTGTATGTACCCATCTCCATCAGGCATTTCTAATTGCAACCTAAGCAAAGTCTCCCTATGACGGCCGAACTCCAGCGTCAAGAGCTACTTACTTAGTCCATGTATTATTGAGAATTTGAGGAAGTGGAGCTGGACTTCTATAGGGTTTCTGTAGCGAGTAGCAGGAGTCTCTTAAAATCGCAATGTCCCACCGGCAGGATCAAGGGATTCCTCGGCCAGCCATCTATCAAGAAGCTTATTGCGTACCATGAGTGGCTTCGATCGGCCGCACGGAGGATACCTATCAAACTAAATTCCTCCGTCACGCAAGGGATGAAACGTTTATCGTCCACGAGAAAGCTGGCATTTTTCTCCTATTCTCACCCTCCGCCACGCGCCCTTGCCACGACTACGCTTTCGGAGTCTTTCTACACGAGCCCGTGAGCAAACGCGTGTTCTATCGATCTTCTCCGCCGCCTCGTACACCGCTATTTCCAAGCGATAATCGTTCCGCCCGCACGATAGAAGAAGCACGCATCAGCTGTTTCATTTCACAGACCCCCGGCGCAGACGAAGATGGAATAAAAGCAACTTTTAAGTGACTCGACTCGCTCGCAAATTCAGGTCTTAAGCGCTGCGATGCCTCGGCGACCTGGAACACGGCGCCCACGTTGGACTAGAGGGGATGAACTGGAGGTTCGAGCGAAACGAGCCATCCACAGTGACCAGGACGGGATAACATTCTATACATCTTATCTGCGCTCCCTAAGGCAACAGCCAACAGCTCGGGGAATGGGTTCTTTTGATCGATACGCGTCATTCGTCGGCCGAACAATCATGCGGATGACACCGGCAGCCGTTCCACGCCCGTGCCCTATGAATATACGCGCACATGTGTGCACCGTGGATTTCTGACCATGCCCTTCTGCGCTTTAACGAGGATAGCCGAGGGTCGAACCTCGTTCGACATGTAAATGTAAATGTTGGACAAGAACCGACCAGGGGCTCTCATGCCGCCCGGTTCCCGTGGCCCGGCCTCGCCGCCGGGCAGACGGGGCCTGCTGAGAATCACTGGCGAGGATACTCGGGTGACTCCCCCGGTGTGGCAAGAGTGTTGCGACGTTCTCGACACAGTTGGCAGTGGTGATCAATCTTCCACGAGCGGGTCGCATTCCTCGGCCACGCGTCCGTCACAGAGGAAAAACGCGCGCGGACTGTACAATGCCGTATAAATGGGCTGGCTCCAAGACAGAAACCCCTGCCGGCTCGCCGTTGCCGCGTTTCCACCGCGGAATCCTGGATTCCTCCTAAACGAAGCCGGAGGGCTGGTTTGGAAACAGGACGATTCGAGGAGCAAGCGTCTGGAGCTCGTTTAATTGAGATCACGAAACGATTACCCCTCCGCGGGAAGAAGGGCGGGGGGGGGGGGGGAGAGAGGACGAGTGTTTCGTAGCGGAGGATTGATCCGGGAGCGAGCAACATGAGAACCACTCGTCAGGATTTCAGTGGGTGGCGTTGGTCCCCTCATCAAATGCTTGTCATACCGTTCTTACCCTCAAACTCCGGAGCCTAACGGATCCCAACAGTCGGGTAAAGCCCGAGCCGCACCCCCGGGTACACAACGAGAAAGAGGACGGTGTGTATATGAGAGAAGAGGCGGCCAACCACCCCAATGAACCCGTCGACGAAGGCTTAAAGCCCGTAGGCCTGTGATATGCCCCGGGGCCAAGAATTATGTCGCTAAAACCCACCAATTACGGGGGCTGCGAGCCGAAAACGGCTCTCTTTCCTCCCACTTCTCTGTATATACACACGCAAGCATCGCTTTTCAATTGACGTCGAGTCTATGGGGTGTGCCTAGCGAATCCATTAAAACGCCAGAACGAGGCCTTAGACGACGATCGTGTAAGTGACTAGGTACGAGGATATGGGAGAATGAGCACTGACTCATACACGACAATTTAACTAGATAACTCCAAAGATAACTGAAGATTTTACTAAACTCAATCTAAGTAGATCGATATTAAGGGAAACTTGAATAACTCCAGTGACTTGAGATAATTCAGATAGCTCGTTTACCAAAGTTGAACTCTCCTTTTCAAAGTATTCTGTATGTAGGGTAGGGTGAGGCTAAAAGTCCCTCAGACTGAAAATATTTATTTTATTATTTGTTTTCATAATAAGATGGCTAAACTATAAAGAAATTATGCCAAAGTCTTTAAATAGTGTTTTTGTTTTTGTTGAGCGATTTTTTTTTAGTTTTTAGTTCAAAGTGAGCATCTTACATATATTTTTATTATTTGGTAAATAAGACATGCTTTCCTTTCAATGCTGTATACCAAAACGAATTGGTTTAATAAATATTTGTTGATTTGAATAGAGTTTTGTACTTATTGTAGTTTAATATTACACGAAAAGACATTAGGGACTTTCTACACTATGCTACATTTTGCATTGACGAACATTTTGTGGTACAACTCAACAGAAAATAACAATATCAACAAATGAACTTCGTGAACGTAAAGCATAATAGTTATAGATTATACAAAATAACACCAGATATTTCTACATTGTTTGTACGAAAAACGGGACATTTAGCCCCACCCTACCCTACTGGAAAATATTAGTCAAGAAGACGGACACAGCATTCATACGGAGTAGAATCGAGTGCTGAATAATTCTCGTGTATGGATACAAAGTTCGGCGAACGTTTCTGCCAGATGCTGAACAATGGAGCGACAGTGGATGAACAGAAATCCCCTCAAAGTATCGTCTATCATTCGTCCATCGTTCGACGATGAAAAAGACCATTCGTCTGATTACGATTTCGCGAAGCGACGCATCCAACGTATCCACCAGCGACGGGTTAATCAACGAAACCGTGCGGTTTCTTGCCCCGTCTGCGATTAATTAATCCCCGCGATTAATCACTCCAAGCGCTTTTCATCGTGCAGCACGATCGTTTTTATTCGTGCGCCCGTGCAGAGGATACACGCGCAGACCGCGTCGCTTCCCTGCTCGAAGAAGAGAGCTCGCGATATTTATGGTACTCGTAACGATGGTAGACTTCCACCAACTTTTGCATTTCAATTATTCCAATCACTATATCGGGCAAATATCCATCATGAAATAACATAACGCAACGGTGTTGAAGGTAATATTCCATCAAATAATGAAAATTTTTGTTCGCTTTTAATTACGGCGTTATTAACGTTGCAAATATTATAATCCTGCCATATTAACATCAATGTACATACGAGGCGGCTTGGAAAAAGCAATAAAACTTCCTGCAGCTAAAAGCAATATTTTTCGACATCGAGGGAACAGAAAAATATACGCGCGCTTGTTCGATTCTATTTAACATTGCGTTATTTACGAATTAAATAAAGATGCGAGTGACGCGATGGTACGAGTACACACGGATGCACATGTAAACGAACGCCAAATTACCTACCGTGCGCCTCCAAATGGAAACGCTGCGAAATTTGTTCAACAATATATATTTAGCAAAAGAGGAAAACATGTGTAGGTACCATATGCTGAATGTAACGGGGCACGTTGGACTTTTGGGAAGTGTATCGCGATCGATCGATCGTAAGCTGCGCGTTGAAGCTGAATTACGAGTCCCCTGTGCCAGGAAGTCGTAAGAATTTTTGGATATTTCCCGGCTAGCTACGCGACTGAACGTTGCACACGCCCGAAAAGCTATACATGATTTTCAGTGTTCTGGAAAGTGGAAGTGGAACGCGGGGATGAAGATATAACAAATAATTTCTCAAAACAAATTGAACGAGACAGAAATTCTGTACTGAGCATCGGTTGTTCGTTACCTGTACTTGAATAAAATGGGTTAAGTAGAGATCTCATCGATCAAGAGAATATTAAATTACTGTGTTTCCTTAACACAGCGCCAGTGTTCTTTTCTTTGAAAGAAGTAGCAGCAGAAGGTGAAAAATGAACTACTTACAAAGGAGAAAACGTAGATCTAAACCAGGACAGCGACTATGAAAGCATTCCGAACGCTGATTTGTACGCCAAGAAAGGAGTTGCTCTACGTAAGCTGGGTTTGAAATCAATGAAGCGATTAACACAAGAAATGCTATTCAAAATTACGCCAATTAACCATGAAAGCAGAAGGAAACCTCGATCTTCAGTAATGAGAGGAAGAATCGTCTTTTCGCTTTTGGAACAGACGCTAAGTGGCTTCCAAGAGTTGGGGCCGAAATTAGCGATGACTTTTAAAGTGCAAGAGTAAACATATCGAGAAGCGTGTTTGAACGGGGAAAACAGCGTCCACAAGTTGCATCTCGAAAGTATAGATTCGTCATTGTCGTGCATTGTTGCCGATCGGCCGCCTAGTATAACTTTTTCTATTTCAGAATCAAGTGACCCTCCGGCGAGCATTTCAATTTTCCCTCCTCGTTCCAATTCGGACGGGACAACTCGACGAACAATTAGCCGTCGTGCAATTTGATCAGCGATTGTCATCGGCGTATCCCACCCCTCACGAGCCACCCAGCCGTCCCACACCCTCAGCGCTGAAAAAACTCGCGGCGAACTATCATTTTTACGTTGCAATTTCGCTTCCCGTCCGACGCTGTTAACTGCTACGGGTTTTCGTACAACTTCTTTTCGAGAGGAAACCGCGCTCGATCGAAAGGCGATCGGATTTTTCGATTCTTGCGGACGGTGAATGTGCGAATTTGATTTTAGTGAGTTGATACACATCTACGGAGCAAGCATTTCAGGGGAACCTAATCAGTTTTAGAACTTTTCTTTCCAACGGCCATCGAGGGAGTAAGTATTCAACAAGATCACAATGTCAAATACTTTAATAAGAGGAGAGATAGGAAAGCCGTGGACCCTCACGTACAAACAGCATAAGCGATGCAAACGGTTGTGTGTGCGGACAGAATGCGAACGAATAAGTAAACGAGAAAGAGAGGGCGAGGCTGAGAGAGAGGCAGGCATGAAGTAGTTGGAAAAGACTAAAAGAGAAGAAGGAGAGACGGAAACAAAGCAGCGCCCCTTTGTTCTTTACTGTAATGCACGGTACAAGTCAGCGGCGGTGCATTTGCAAAGAGGTTACAAGACTTTTAGTTACGGCGCAACGTTTCTCTTTCTTTCTTCCCTTCGTCTATGCATAGCAAATATGTGCATATGTAATTGATAACACTACTACGCAGAGGGTATGCGTCCTTACCATAATCTCAAGCTTATCACTTATTCAATGAGACGACCTATCACTCCGTAACAAACGGTATCACCCTGTTCCATAAATTCTTCTCCACAAACCGCGTATGCACCCACTTGTCTCTCGAGTGGCAGAAATAGAATTTACGAAAACGAAAGAACAGCTTCTAACAAACCTTGAACTAAGGTTAAGGGGTTAGGACACAGTAACGAGCCAAGAAAGCAGACGATATTTAGACGACGATTTTAAGAAAAGTAAACAATCGATTAATATAAGGTTTTGTGTTTTAGTTCACTATATTATGAACTATAAGAAAAACATATAATATTTACAAAATAGCATTTGTACGCCGTGCCATGTCTCCATTTAAAATGTCCATTTTTTTTCGGATGGCCAACTGGTGGGCCGGATTCCGGCAAATCGGATGAATTATAACAAAAACCCCCAAAATATCATAAACTATAATATATTTCCTAGGCATTGACGATCCAACATTTAAAATTTTGGAATTATTTTACAAAATATAAACAAAAAGATCACAAACTTTTGTCGAAATTTGATCATTATTTTTCGAACATCGGCCATTTTGTCAATGTTCGCAAAAATTGAACATTTTTACACGTTCATAAAGAAGGTGTAAAAAATTTGTTTGTGATCAAAAGTTGCAGAGTAATTGATTAAGTCTTTAATAATAAATCAACTAATTCGAAAACTATTTAAGAAAGATATTTCAAGATGTTTAACTATTAGTAATTTGTAATTAAATACAATGCTCCAAATGTCCGTATTTCTGCTCACGAAAAATAGCGATGTACGTTAATCTACTCACCATTTGTACCAATTTCTGCTGACCATTTGTACCAATTTCTGCTCACATAATATGTTGCCTTTTCACGTTAGAATAAGTTACATCCTTTATGGAGAGGTTTTATAACACAACAGTAAAGCATAAAATAATGATAAATAAAAAATAAAATGCCATCGAATAGAAGTAAAGGTTACAGCATACATTAAATTGTGAGGTTGTTACTAAAATTTTGGTGAGTAGAAATGCGGACATGACGGTGATTCACTTGACCCTATGCCTGTTTTGTACTTAAAAAAATTAAAAATAGTAAGAAAATCTAAATCCAGAGCACAATACGGTGTCTATTTATGTTATTAAATGACAAATTCTACCGCAAAACCTATTTTCTGCCCAATTATCGAATACCAATAGCGACGCTGTTCCTTAGCACAACCAGCTAGAACATGATCGAAAAATCATGAGTCCCACGTTTTAAAAGCTTTTCGTTGCTTATGCTGCACTTTCATTAGCCCCAACCACGTGCAACACTCGCGTAAATGATAAATTAATTTAGAACTATTTTGTTGCAACTATAGTACAAACGTAACGCTTATAATAATAAGAAAAATACGAAATGAGCAGGAATGGGGACATTTATCTTATCCTCGATCTAACTGATCTTTGCTGATGATTTGGCAAAGTAACGAACAGCGATGGTTCATCTAGCGACTCCTTTTATCATTCCCCCCTCCGCGGTGGCTCGGGTTACAGAATTACGAGCACAATAGTCGTAGGCATCCCATCATTTGTTCGGTTGCCAAGTGTAGAGAATGGGTCAGTCCTTAGCGCTTAGGAGTGCGTTCACTTCTATTACGAACCCGCGAAGCATCTATCATTCCCGGCGGCGAGCGCGAAATCAATTACCCGCGGCCAGCCGCGAAGGTAGAGATCGCGCCCGTTTCTGATTCACACTCGAAGATGTGACCTTCGGCGACCAACCGTGCCCAGACCGGTTACAATCGATCGCCGACCGATACACTGCCGCCAGATGCAATAACTAATTAATTATCATTAACCCCGCCGCGCATCAATCGTCGGGCCCCGCGTCATCGAAATAATTAACAGGATCTTCCCCGAGCTACCAAACGGTGCCGATTAAATCAAAGCCGCTCGCGCGACGGGCTTAATTTCCCTCCGTCGGTATCGAATCGATAACGACGCGCCACACACCCGACCTCCGCCAATAGAATAAACCGCGCGTTATTACCGGAACGATCTTAACGCTTTAAGAATCCCCGCGTGAAAATTATCGGAGCGCTCCGGTGCCCCTTGAACGGCGCCACATTAGCGCCAATAAGCAAATAACCGTCGAGTGTACCAACATAATATCAGCCCAGCGGTCGCTTCTTCTGCGAACGGCAATTGTTGTACGTCGACTTGCACTTCCCCTCTTTCACCCACTCCCTCTATAAATAATCTCTACAATCTCCAGGCCCCTCCCCCTCCCCCCTCCCCCCTCGTCCTCCCCTCCTCCTCCTGGACCTGTGTCAGCGAATTCCCCCGGTGTGGTCTCGTTTCGCATAAAGGACTTTGAGCTTATGTGACGCGTGAAATTATAACGGCGGGGCGGAAAAGGTAAAAAGAGCGGCGGCGGGAGGGCGGGTGGCAAAGCATTCTTTGAATAGTGGAATTATTTGCAGTAAGAAAATGAAAATCTAAAGTCGGCCGTGTAACGCGCCTCTGCATAAAGGAGAATGCTTTTTCTACGATGCCCCTCACCCCACGCCCATCCGCCCCGCCATCCCCCGCGCAATTATATTACTCTCTGTGCCGATCCTTTCTTCTGGAAGCTACGTAACCGTCATTCGGTTTCCTTTTGCCTTAAGACCGGGGCCGGCTTAACCGCGGGCCGAAAAAAAAAAAGTGGCGAATATTCTCGCCAACAGACGATATTTACAAGCAACTGTGCTCACGCAGTATTATAGACTTTCCGGGAGTCAGCGCTGGAAAATTACTTATTGCGTTGAAAAAAAATTACTGAAGAATGATATACTGTAATAGTATCTACTCTTAATAGTTCCTTTGCGCAGGGGTCCAGTAACGAATAAATGAAATTAACCGTTCACCTACAGTAGCCTAAGTTCCAAATTGATGCTAAAAAAAAAAGAAATAACAGAAATAAAACAAATCGAGAAAATGACAACTTTCTTGTCCGCCGGTGTATAGGTATTTCTGGTCCTAGATATGTAGATTATCTTTCACGTTCTGCGCTTTCTCCGTCTTATCACAGCTGCCAGCGCGGGGCTATGAATAAGCACGCAGCGGTCAATTTCCATTTGAAGTGCCGCCGCAGCTGAAGGGTTAAAATTGCAAGCACCCCGTAAGTGGGCTGCCGAGAGGGGGGGGGGTGGAGGGGGGCAGAGATATAACGTGGGGCGCCGGGCTGGTGTTGGGACAACTCGCGGGGTAACTACTTTGAAAAGAGAAGCTGAAAGCCCGAAAGAACACGGACGGCTTCCTATTCTCTGGCAGCGTGAGCGGTCGAGGCTCTCTGCCAGTTCGCCGTGATACATACTCGGCATTGCAAAAGTAAATAGAATTCAAAGTTCGCGAACAATAAATCATGATTCCCTTCCTCGCCGGGCGTGCACGATTTACGAGAGGCCTCCCACTCGCCGCTAAATATAGAAGATCCTAATCAAATAATTCATCTTTACTCTGGGCTCGCGGTAGACAACGCGCTCGTGTAAACACTCCTCTTTACGGTGCGCGCTACGCGGCGAACCGTAAGTCGCAGGAATTACCCACAGAGAGGAAAATTACAAAGATTAGCGAGCTCCTGGGTACACGCCGAGGCCACAACGGACACCATAAAAATTGGCCAGGTTCCTCGAGTCGCGTCGGGTAACGCGCCGCGCCGCTCGCAATTTTTTTCTACCACAGAGCGAGGTCTCGCGGCGTGTTTCGAGGAACTTTCACGCCGCGGAATGGAAAAGGGACGGGGAAGGGAGCGGTGTCTATTTTAATGAGTACTCACGGCAGCGGCTGGGTGTCTCGCCGGCGCGGGGTACATCTTAATTGTGGCTAAATACTTGGCTGGAATCACACGTGTCCGCAATGTCCTTTGTACACGGTCACTTCACGATCCATTCCCCGGGCCGATCTTTGCGGTAACATTCTCAGGATCTTGGAGCTACGCCAGCGGCCTTCCCTCGCCGCACACCATCGAGATCCTCCCACTGGCTGTAATTATAACACGACACGATTTGTTACTTAGACCGAAACTGTGGCGTTTCGCGAGCTTGTCCAGAGTGTTTTCGACAGGCGTCGTCGCAACGGCGCTCTTTCCGGCGTTAATATTAGGTACCGTTCGAGGAATTGGTCGCTGCGGCGCGAGTTGGATCTTAATCCTCGATTGCCGGGGCCAAAGTTAATTGTTAACATAATGCTCCCTTGAAACGTATCTCATTAATTATACGAATCTACCCAGGACTTTGTGTGCCTCGGCTCCGGGCCACTGTTGAACTAATTAGTGGCGATACATTAACAATGATTTTAGATTCTACCGTTTCGCAGCCACCTGCTCCGTTGATGTAGCATTCTACCTGCAATTCTTGAGTGAAGCCAGAGCAGCTAATTTTGCCAATTACGTGGCTAAAGTTTCGCTCTGTTTGTTGAGAGGAGCAACAAAATTCTCTCGAGCTTAATATGATTTCGCTGATGTTAAATAGAGAACGCCGCTTCTTACGTAACAAGTGGAGTTTGCGTGCCGCTGTATGACGAAGTAAAAAGAAGTCCAAGTTGTTCAATGGTTAACCTTTCGGAAATATATAACACCGAGATTTTTAAGGAACTTCGATAACGCGATCTCAGTTATCGGATTTTCACGCGGGAAATAACAATAAGCTTATTGCGAGGCTTAAAAGTGGAGAACACAAAGCTTCCATTTTCGGTTGCCGCGATATCGGCGTAAATCCCACCGACGCGACGCGTATTGATTTTTGAAAATAATTTATTTGTCCCCGTTGCGTGTGCACGCGGCTCCGCGAATCCGACCGATCAATTTATCGCTCGAGTTATGAGCCGCGTAAACTATGCTTCGTCGCCGTGCCAGCGACATCTATCCTAATCTCTGAGCCGCGTTTCCGCGGGAGGACAAAGAACGGGGGGGGGAGGGGGTAATAGGGACCCAGAAAAGAAAAATAGAAAACGAGAAAGAAGTAGGTTCGGCTTCTCGTGCAAACCAAACGCAAAGCTCCCGTGTGAGCGCGACGTCACGTACAGAAAGCTGCAATATTTAAGCTGCTTTTCAATTAACACTGCCCTTTACACTGCTCATTAATTCGCAATGCGTAAAACGATGAAATGTATTGTCGATGGTAACAAGCGGAGAACGAAAAACTACGGAACTCAATCTACTGATATAAAGGATATTGTAGGATACATTATATTAGTCCAAATAATCGATAAAGTAAATTGATTCGATGCGTTAACAAATTGCTTACCGATATTATTAACTGTTGCAGTACAGATTATTTTCTTGCGTCGACGATTTGCACTCCCAGACGTTCTCAAGTATCCAACGCATAAAACAAGATAAATGTCGCGATATGCACTCACTGAAATCTACCGATAGAATTCATGAACACCAATTTCCACTAATAAATGCATTAACAATCAGTGACCAGTGATTTAAGAAAAAAGTACTCGGTGGCAAAAGTTCTGAGGGGCCCATTTTTTTTTTTGCGGGGAAATGAAGAGGTAGTTTATTAAATCGGGCTAAGAGTAGTACAGAAAAAAAATATAGTGTTTGGATAAAATCGTAATTTTTTTTTGAAGATGGCCAAGCGGCAACTGTTCATCGACCGCCCGTTAATTCCGCCTCTGTTAATAATCTTAGGCCCTGACTTCCGACACCCCACGCATAAGAAGCAATCTACCATGAAAATAAAATGTCCGAAACGAGATGTCGCGTGACTGGTTCCTGGCGTTCAATTTGCAAAGCGCGCGAGAATCCTCGTGGCCTGTCTTCGGCGCATTAACGTTCCGCGCGAAACAGTAACGGCGAAAACAAAATCCTCGTGCAGCGATACACAAGTTGCTAATTGAGTGGCATTAAAGTTGTAGTTTGGGCAGTTTCCAAGTAATTTTCAAGTTAACGAATTGGCTACACGACGCGAAATCACAGGGCGCACGGCGGAGCCCCGTTTGTTGCTGATAATCAACTGCGACTTCGCCGGCTGTACGTTCGAATTTAAAATGAAAACGCTCGAACGTCACAGTGCCTACACAATATTGTTCAACTTGAATCAACGGCCACCGTAAAAACTACAGAGAGCTTTCGCTGGAAGCGAAGAGTTTCATTATAGTCGCTGCCACTTTCCCGTTGTCATCGAGAAACACGATTGCACGCGCGTAACGGGTGTCATTACGGGCTCTTTGTAACGCTGGATGATGTTTCGTGTAACGTGAAAATGGAGTCATGTAACTCTGTTAACCGTCCATTCTCCTCGGATAATATATTTCACAGGCGATGTGTAATGGAGCGGGCGTACGCGAAAAACTCCCGGTCGGATTCGAACAGTCATTTCCATCAATTTGCAATAAACGAGCGCGACGGGGCCGATGAAAACTTTCAGCGGTTTAACGCGCCAAGCCTTTATCGCCCGCTCGTGTATCGATACATAATACGTGTTGGCTGTACATGGACGAAAAATTCAACGGCGCAGCTTACGAATGCTCGATCAACAACAGGGGCGGGATCCAGGCGATCGAAGCCTCGCCACCTGCAATAGTGAAGCCAACAATACTAAATATCACCAGAAAACACAGTGGAATAAATTGGTTCCACGTCAGAAAATAAGTGACGAATGTGAAATAAAATTTGCAGATGGATCTGATTCTTGGGTGCACACGTAATCAATTTTCTGTACAGTAGGGGAGACTGGGACTAAAAGTTCCGGGGGTAAGTTGTTCCGACGGTTCTATCTTCAAAATGAAAAGACCGATGTACTTTAAATTATTTTTTCCGTGTGAGTTGATCACGCCACTCTATCGCCCATTTTAATAGTGTCAGCCACAGCGAACCGTGAGGTTGTAAGCAAGGACCTATTAGTCGCGTACCAGAACTACCAGATAAGTAAATATTTTCCTATCATTATTTTTTGGTCTATTTCGATTATTTAACGTCGATATTATTGATTGATTCGTTCTTATGGATCAAATGACATTTAAGAACATGGTGTAATAGTGTTTGTCGTTTCAATATATGTATAAGCAAAATAATCTCTCAAATTTCTACATTTATCGATAGGGGCTAGTTGTTACCGTGATTTGGGGCATGTTGTTACCGTAACAACTTGCCCCACCGCAAATATATAAATTGTTCCTGCTGTGTTTTAAGATGCGAACATATGAATGAAAGGCGGAAAAGGGCACCATTTCCATCGATGTTATACATAAAGATAAAAACTGTCGCTAGAGAATTCAGTATCTACGACTTGACTCTATCGAGAGTTATTAAAAAACTACAATCTGGACAAGAAGCCACTGTAGGCTATTAGTACAAATCTCAATAAGTAGGTACCCACAAACAGTTGAATGTAAGACTGATTTGTAGATATTAATTTTCATACCAAAGGTTTTATGGTTATTATATTGTTTTGGTTTTCTTTTAAAGATAATACATTTTTGTTGATCCGAACCTTCATAAATAAACATTATTAATAAAATTCTGTTTTATTTCATTGGAAAATGAAATATTTCATTAAAAGGCAACTCCTATATCTTAGTAACAACTTGCCCCAATGCGATAACAACTTGCCCCATAAAGGGGTAAGAAGTTCCGCTTCAACCAGCCACAAATAAATTACTTTTTATGAAAAACCTATTACAATATAGAGGAAGTGCAGTATATTTGGAATACCAGTTTGTTTAAGACGAATAAAAAATTACGACAAAGGATGGGAACAAATTAAACTACATAATATCATAGGGAAACTAATAAACTTTCATATTTCTTAGTGTCAGTAAAAATAAAAAACAAAAAGTAACTGAAATTTTGGTTTGAATGAAAAATGACATGAAGTATTGATTTCGTTAAGGTGCAGGTAATTTGGAATACCGATATTCCAATTTACCTTCACTTTATAAACTTAAACAAAACATATTGATAATAAAATTAGTTTATTTTATGACGTAATCAGGCTAAGAAATCACAATTAAGGAACAAGTTTATGTAGATATCTATAAGACAATATTTACACAAATGCTAAAAAGGTTATATAGGTGACAGACGAAACTGACGCGGTGGTAGCCATTACGCGTGAAACAAAAGCATCGGTAGGCTTTGGAATATTCCAAATTACCTTCACCTTCGGTATTCCGAATTAGCAACATGGCATGGAAACCTAAAATTTCATGTCACACTTTGTATTCTCGAAATTATCGCAAAACTGGCACGGAACCATAGAAGGAACATGCAAATGAGTCGATTAAGTGTTTAACACTAAAGTTTTGACATATTTTAACCATGATTGGAACGATTGAATACGCGCTGAAAAAGTTTTGCAGATTGACGTTTGCTTCCTCTGCAGAGTAAGTCGAAAATGTAAAAATTGCGGTTCATCCACAAATGTCATTAGTGAACAGGTCATTAGCCCCTATAATCTACGGTGTTACAAATTAAATAGCGTTAGTAGTTTATTAGATACTTCGGTATTCCAAATTACCAACAGTATTCCACATATGCTGCACTTCTTCTATTAAATACAAGCTTAAAATCATAAAATATAATAAATTTAACAAGAAATTAATCAATAGTGAAGAGAATAACTACATTATTTTCCAATAATTTGTTATGTTTTATCGAAATCGGAACTCTTAGCCCCGGTCTCCCCTACTCCCAATTCCACACCGCTCTATGCAAGTATATGTATACATATATACACTGTGTATGCACTTGAAGAAGGAAACTGTCTCCCAGCTGACTTGTTGCAATTCCTACAATTACGTTCGTAAATTTTATCGCGTTAATTTTAAGTCTCCTCGTAGAGAAAACGATGCCGGTGGAGCACGGTGGGTTTGCGTGTGTGTCGGATGGAATTCGTGAAAAGGAAAATAAACAAGTCCTACACGCGGCAGCTGTACAAAGGCACCTATACGTCCGGCTTGGGAAGGAAGAGGAGAGGCCCACCGGACGTGGCGCAGCGCGAGCAAGTCACGAACGAACTTATCGCGGATCTCGCGTAATCACCGTTAAGATCCTTAACCACGCGGTCACCGTGATTTCTTTCGCTTGCGATCGTTATCGGGACACGGTCAAGTACCGAGGCGCGCTGCGCCCCGTGCTAAGAGGATTTCGCGCACACCGAGAGCCGCGCATTAACGAAATTACACGGTTCATCGATACCCACAAACACGATAGTGTCGCTTACGACTTCATAATGCCGGTGTGCGCGGGGTGGGAGGGGTTTAGCGCGTGGCACCGATAAACGTCCACGCTTTATTCAATTAATTAACATTCAAGGGAAAACTGCGACAGGTAAACGATAACGATACTGCTCGGTCCTGTGGTCGTACCTACGATTGGAGCGCTGTTGATATCGGCACTATCGCCGATTTATGCGAAGGTCAAACATGTGACCCGTATTACTGCCGCCTGAATATTTAAGCATTCGTACATGAGAAACTTTATGAATAAACTGTACTCATTCCATGCTCTATATTTCTTATAAGGAAACGATCGGTGCGAACAAGATCGTGGAGCTACTAATGGACTATCAGTCTCGTTTTAACAGGATAGCTTCAAGCGTGCCTAGAGTCCGATCCCATAAGAAACGCGCTCGTTCCAATCGTAATTTTCTTTCGTCAGTACTTTGTGCCTAATTCTGCGTATCTAACTTAATTGGTCGATCACAGTGACTAACTATCGCGAGAAGCAAAAGAATGCGTCGTAAAAGTTCTAAGTAGTCGGGCCAACGAGAAAAGTAGCTAGTAAAACGTGTCGATTGTCTCGATGATTTAATGAGCCGTGTACGTTGACTCGCGATTACCCCCGACTAACACCGAACTCACATTCCGAGCAATTTACCAGCTGTGCCGTGTCGTTAAGTGCTACCAACCGCGCATCGCTTAATAAACCACGAAGGAGCAGGGCTCGACCCACGATTTCTTTCAAAACCGGCCTGCGACACCACTGTTAAATATCTGTAGCGACTTGTCAGATAGGAGGTCGCCCTATCGGGTCAATTAAGGGCCCGATTTACTCGCGCGACTTACCCCGAAACCCAAGCGTTGATTCGGACACGTAATATTCGGCGTGTATCGCGAAAAGCCATTGAAATCCGCCGGTGTCTCTATAATTACCGCCACCCGAGTTGGCAACGAACAGAGCGAGCCCGTTTCAAGCGATTATCAAGGTTAATGTTACGCGATACGGTGTTGTCGGTAAGTTTGCGAAAACGACCGAGTTGCTCTTTCACCATGTGACATCGCGTGTATGCAAATGCTCGGGATAATTAGCGACACGGTTCCCGCGAGGCGCCGATAACTTTCGTTTCACGAGCGACGTGCGAAGTGTTGCCCTTCGGTTCTCGTCGCTTCTGCGGTGTTTCTTTCCGTGTGACGCGGCAGAGCGTTACGCGAGAGGTTTATCCCGCGCGTCGTTAAACGTATATCTGGTTAGTTTCTCGTTAACCCGATAGCACAATCGCGAGCGTGTTAAACGGCGTGGCAAACGATAATCCGCCGTGTTGGGGACGCGAAAGCTTGGGATCGTCGATAGAAAAAGCTGTCAGTAAATACCTGGGCGCGCGGTGGTGTTTGCTGCCTCGCACGGGAGTACGTCTTTTAATCCACCTTTGGCACTGGCAGGGGAAAAGGAGAAACCGAACGACGAACACAGAACCGATCCCTTCGCACTTGTATCACCAAAAAAAACACTTCTCTACGTACAGTCTAATGAGGGGAAAAGGTAAACGCGTGCACGGTCACACACATATACATCGAACGTACGAGGCATCGAGACGAATCACGAACGCCCACGACCGCACCGTACAACGAACGACGCTCGACTGCGAGCCGGGTACCGAAGTGGATGACGGGAAACGTGTGAACGCCGCTTGCCGCCGCGGCGAACAGTGATGCCAGAATGAGGACGGGAGCGCTCGAGAATTTCCCCCACCTCGCATGCACACTACGCCGGAGCTGCGTGTCCGTGAGCTCGGCGCTTCGGACAACGTCGGGAAGACGAGAGAGAAAACGAATGTGTGTCTTTCTCTCTCGCTCTTGAAACGCTGTGATCCAAGGTGGGGTGCAAGCGACACGCGGCCGTGCGCGATCTTCCTGAGTGCCTCGAGGCTCGAGATACACTTTTCACTTTCTGACATATGTACATATAATACTCTTGTAATGAAAAAAAATTTGGAAAAAATTTTGTTAGGGAAATCACGTTTTAAGACCTCCTGATCACGTTTTGACTATTTAGAAAAGAGCTTTTTTTTAAATATCTCATGTATTTTTTATCACGATTACGTTTAAACGGCAAAATGGATTTCAATGAAACTTTATATTAAAATTTTATATTCTTGTCTTAAGATCCGATTAGATCACGAAAAATGATAATTACCCGTTATGGCTCTTCGATTTTTCAGATATACGAACTAAATTCTACATAAAAAAAAGTTAAATAAAGTTCTTCTGTAACTTGTTTAACAGAGAAAAATGTACATTCATAATTGAGGCATTTGATGGAAAAAGGGCACATACGCCAAAATGCCATTTCAAGAAAATCGATTTCAAAGTTTTCATTATAGTATAACTTAATAAAAAGTAATGCAATTAAATCAAATTTTTTTAAGGATGTAGTTACCGTGTCGTTCAAGCGTTCTGAATACAGAATTCATGATTTAAAAATGATATATGTCTTTATTTATAAATTTTAAACAAGTGGTTTATGTGCCCTTTTTCCATCAAATGCCTCAATTTTCTGTGTTCATTTTAAATTTCCGTACTTTTTATTTGAGCTATTTCTATTTTTCAAACCTTAAAATGAATTTTTTTATTAAAAGACGAATATTTTGATACTGTACATTGGTGAACTTTGTTAAAATTAGAATTCACTCTTGGCCAGTACCATGCACGCTGTAGAAGCCTTCGATAAAAAATATTTTTTCAGAGTATTCAAACGTAATTATATCAAGTTGCGACAAAGAATCACACACTATTTACAAATTAATTACGCGCAGCGTGCACGTTACCGCTCGATGGAAACTACGGAAAAGTGGTGGTCTCTTCCATCGGGAGGGAAATGTAAACAATTGGTTATGCGAAGCTAACATCGCGATACATGTTGTACACTAAAATGTACAAAAACATTACAAAAATAGAAAAGAAAGGCAGCACGTAAATATATCAATTGGGTTCGATATATTGACGAGATGTAAGACTGAAATAATGCTACAATTGTTTAGATTTCCAAAGGATAGAAAGCAAGCAAAGGAATTTACTATAATACATGTTACAGAATTTCGAGATAATTGTTACATATAAAATGAATATAATTAAGAATATACATTTATTTGTACAATTATCTCGACGTTCTCTCTATGAATCATATGTACAGCAAGCAAGCGAATTTATTGCAAGGATAGAACAAGAATTGCGAGAGGTAAATCGAACAACTATTTACATATTCGCGATGTCCAAAAATCGAATGAAATAAAAAATGGATGAAATTGATAATATTCTGGACATCACTAATTTGCATTACCCGACGTAGAAGGAACATCCGCGAGGCCATCAACGGCATGTAAACGTAACCTACTCTTTTGCTTCTTCGCAAGAATTGGATATAAATGCTCAGATGACATGAGAGATAGATGTATGTCATCTACCTCCATGGTCTGAGCTGTGTCCCCGTACGCCTTTAATGCCGATTTCGTTACGCAAATGGCATTAACGAGGGTCGAACAAAGTCGGTTTCGTTTCTTGTTCTTTATGTCGGGAAGCATGGAAAACGATCTTTCAGCATCGGCGTTTGAATATGGAAGACTTCTAATGGAATTTAATAATTTCTGCAAACATGGATATTTAAATGAGCCTTGATCGTTTCGCGTTAACAACACCGTTTTCCAAACATCATCAAAAGCTAATGTACAAAGCATCTGCTTGTCTTTATATGCAAAATTCAGGTGCAATGTCGACCATTCTTTTTGCAAACCGTCTTCGTCGAAACCGCCCAATTTTTGAGCAATAAAGAGAATACTTTTAAAGGAAGTGTCTCTGTCATTATCTATTAATGCCAAATGAGGCTCAAAAACACATAACTTGCTCAGAAATTCGTCATCGATTGGCAATCGATTACGAATTTCGTTTGCAGCCGTTATGTAAAACTTAATACAATTTTCTCGAACGGTTTTGACAACATCGGGTTTGCCTTCTGCAACTAACTTAGAAAGAAAAATGTCACAATCCGGATCTAAATGAATACTATTAAATGCGATTTGGTTATCGCCTTTTGAAAAATCTATTAATTTTACTAAATCCATGTGCTTCAAAAGCTGCGGTTTCAAAAAATTACGTAAAATATTATACAAAAGAGTTTTGGCAGTAGTTTGAAGCAAATGGATTCTTGTTTGTTGCGACTGAAAGAATAAACTAAAGTCATTGAAATACAATAGAACGTATTCCAAAAACAGAAGATATGCTTTCGCTTCTGGATTTTGCATGATGATAAGCAGATCTTCCCCAGACTTTGTCTTCTCACTTACGACCAATTCTTTCAGAAATTGCAACACACTGTCCCAATTTTCTAAAAGTGTAACTACGGATGAATAACGCGATAACCATCGCGTAGTACAGAATTTTAAAATTTTGCGGTCAGTAAATTGATAACATGGTTGGAAATCGCGAAAAATGGCCGAGCGTTTGGGACTGCTATAAATGAATGTAGTGACTTTCCGTAATAATTCCTCGCAGACCTCGGGAATGGTAGCGCATGCTTTATGCACTACCAATGCAGAGGAGTGACATGGACACGGCATGGTGAAAAAATTTTCACCGCGAATTTCTGCAAGTTTGTTCTTGAATGACGAGTGACACCCTGTCATGACAGAAGCGTTATCACACGACAAAGCAAGAATGTTTCCGAACGGAATTTGCTTTTTCCACATGGAGTTCTTAAAGGAGGTAAATATTTTATCGGCACTACATTCTCGCGCGTCAAGATTAATTAATTCTACTAATTCCGTTCGAACATCCAAAGTCTCGGGTGCGACATACCGAACAATAAACGACATCCATTTCTCATTGGTAATGTCGGATGTTTCATCAATAAATACTGAAAACTTAGAATTCTGTAAAACCAGACTAAGACGCTCTGTTTCCCGAGGACACAGAACGTTCGATATAATATTAGAACACTTTGTTCGATCACACGTCATACGTTCCAAAACATCAGGATCTTTCCCAACGTCTTGGAAAAGTTGAAGAATCGCCTCTGCGGATTGATGCGAAATATTTTTCTCGGCAACTAATGCAGCAAAACGAATAACCAAAGCATAAACAAAACATAAACAAAGCATACGCGACCACAGATCGCGGATCTGACCGTCAAATGTACTTGACGAAAACCAGGCCCGAGCGAACCCTCGAAACGGGAAACGAAAAGAATAGATAGGAAATCGTAAAATAGTAAGAAAAATTCAGAAAGGAGAAAAATCGAAGAAAAGGCTAAAAGAAATAACAGCAAGGTAATGGTGACAGTACCGAACTGCCACAGATGCATTTACCAGTTACATTTCTCTCCTATTCTTGTACAATAATACCTTTATACCAATTTACACATTTTAGTGTACAACATGTATCGCGATGTTAGCTTTGCATAACCAATTGTTTACATTTCCCTCTCGATGGAAGAGACCACCACTTTCCCGTAGTTTCCATCGAGCGGTAACGTGCACGCTGCGCGTAATTAATTTGTAAATAGTGCGTGATTCTTTGTCGCAACTTGATATAATTACGTTTGATGTGATTACGTTTAGATTTTAGATTTTAGATCATACTCTGAAAAAATATTTGTTATCGAAGGCTTCTACAGCGTGCATGGTACTGGCCAAGAGTGGATTCTAATTTTAACAAAGTTCACCAATGTACAGTATCAAAATATTCGTCTTTTAATAAAAAAATTCATTTTAAGGTTTGAAAAATAGAAATAGCTCAAATAAAAAGTAGGGAAATTTAAAACGAACACAAGAAATTGAGACATTTGATGGAAAAAGGGCACATAAACCACTTGTTTAAAACTTATAAATAAAGACACATATCATTTTTAAATCATGACTTCTGTATTCAGAACGCTTGAACGACACGGTAACTACATCCTTAAAAAAATTTGATTTAATTGCATTACTTTTTATTAAGTTATACCATAATGAAAACTTTGAAATCGATTTTCTTGAAATGGCATTTTGGCGTATGTGCCCTTTTTCCATCAAATGCCTCAATTATGAATGTACATTTTTCTTTGTTAAACAAGTTACAGAAGAACTTTATTTAACTTTATTTTATGTAGAATTTAGTTCGTATATCTGAAAAATCGAAGAATCATAACGGGTAATTATCATTTTTCGTGATCTAATGGATCTTAAGACACGAATATAAAATTTTAATATAAAGTTTCATTGAAATCCATTTTGCTGTTTAAACGTAATCGTGATAAAAAATACATGAGATATTTAAAAAAAAAGCTCTTTTCTAAATAGTCAAAACGTGATCAGGAGGTCTTAAAACGTGATTTCCCTAACAAAATTTTTTCCAAATTTTTTTTCATTACAAGAGTATTATACATATGTCAGAAAAGTGTATCTCGAGGCACTCAAGAAGATCGCGCACGGCCGCGTGTCGCTTGCACGTAACCTTGGATCGCAGCGTTTCAAGAGCGAGAGAGAAAGACACACGTTCGTTTTCTCTCTCGTCTTCCCGACGTTGTCCGAAGCGCCGAGCTCACGGACACGCAGCTCCGGCGTAGTGTGCATGCGTGGTGGGGGAAATTCTCGAGCGCTCCCGTCCTCATTCTGGCATCACTGGCGGCGAACACCAATGAGCGGCCACTAACACCATCCAGCGACGGCGACGCACCGACACATCAATAAGAGGACACGAATGTACACACAGAGGGGGATCGGGCCTCGCGTTTCCCTCTCTCGCCGTCCTGAGCGTCCCTCCTTCTCGCGCCCGTTTCTCAGTTCGTCGAGTCAAGGGCGTCGACCGACAGGGGCGATTCGTTCTGTTTCCTTGTATCACACAGAAACCAATAATGGGTAATTTCGTAACGATTATGAAATTACAAGCTCTCCTCTCGTCGAAAGATACGTATCGATCGGGGGCCCGTCTTCGACCAAAGAGAAACGACTCGACGCGGTTTCCTATCGGAAATTTTAATGGCTATTTAACTTACAGACGCTGCGCCGCCAGCGGCCCGCACTTTGGCCCAAGTTTTTTAATGAACTTCTGTCGCGACGTCCCCCCACTCGTGCGGAGGAATGAAAATAATACCGGTCGCACAAACCGAACACACGGGGGAAGAGTTTCATTCGCTTATTTCGTAAGATTTCGTTATAAGTAAATGTGTGAAATAAGCTTACCAATCTGTGTCGTTCGAAGTCTCCCGAAAATTCCCTTTGCCGGTAAGAACGGATTACTGTGTCGTGACAATTGCTCGAGACCGTGGCACCTCGGTATAAAAAAATCTTTATCGACACCCCTGCTTTCAGTTGTCCCGCTCACACTCGTCACCCAACATCCTCCCACTTGCTATCTCCATCGCGCTCGTGCGATAGATGCGACCTATCGGTCGATCTCCCTCGCGCTCCGCTGTTTCTTGATCTTCCACCTCTTCTCATCGCTCATCTCGCTCGCTCGCTCTTCCCTGCACTTCCCGCCTTTGTCTTACAGGTGCACCGCATCATCACCATCGTTGTTTCGCTCGCGCTCACTTCGTGTCCTACATGCGTCCCTTATCCCCGGTCTCGGTCCATCTCCATCGACCCTCTCCCTCCCGATCTGTCTCTCTTTCAACCGCGCGGCCCGCGATCGTCGCGCCTTCCTCTGACCCGGCGTTCTTGGAACAACAGAGACCGCCTCCCCTCGCGCGTCTCTCTCGCCCTCGCAGGCCAGCAACGAGGCGTGGAAGGAGTAGTACCGGAACCAAGTGCCGAACGTTGCTTGTGTGTCGCGCGCATGGAGTGCTGAGCGCCGTGCGATGGACAAAGATGGAGCGAGTCAAAGTGCTAGAGCCGGACAACACGAGTCAACCGTCGATGTAAGGAGAGACCTCTACGTGGGTGCAACCGAGGCGGCAGCGGCGTGTGAGTGATATTCCAAGCGTGTCGCGCACCCGTGTGCGTGCTCATCATATTACACACTGCTCATACATCGTGTCTGGTGCGCTTTGAGGGCGCGAGGAGATGAATCCTCGATTCGGTTAAACGCCCGCCAACCGGGGGATGTTCTAAATCAGGCTTTCCACCTGAGACTCGGCTTTCTGAAATTCCAATATGCACGCGCACGCCCGCGCGTACATCCGCCCCTCGCCCGTCTTCGAAAAACAACGAAACAGAGCCGCGGATGAGGCGCGCAGAGCCGCGCAAAGCCGGCGCGAATTATCCGTCACGGAGTAGATAAACGGTGTACAATGCAGCGACAATTATGCATACGTTTCGCCAGCCGAAGGTGGACGTAATGATAACGCATCAATGGCAATATGAAAATGCATTTAGCGCGCCTCTGTGCGTGCGTTATTCTGTTTATTGACACATCAATTTCAAGAACGCAATAAGCGTAAAACATTTAGCCCCGGTAATAGCGCGGCGGATAAATGAAATATCGCGTGATTAAAGCGCCGAGTGAAATTGCTGTTACTTCGCCCTTCGGAATCTGTTGCGTTTATTATTGTATCGATTCTGCCGCCGCGGCGCGAACGGAAATTATGTTATATTCTGCCGATGGAAGTTGTAAAGCGGCGGGCGCGCGGCAACCGGGAGGTAAGTAAACAACCGGAGAAAACTTTGTGGGCGGATTAGCATGGTAGGTGTCGGTGGGATATCATAAAACTAGTTTGTGAAGTAGAGGGCGAACCCTCCTCCACCGTGGCACCGAAGAATCTCATTCTTGGTCCACGTTGGAACGCGGAGGGTTGGTCGGCCAGAGCTTCGAAGGGATAGATTAAGGGGAGAAAACTTTATCGTCACTTCGATTCTCTTTCACCCGACTTCCCTCGCCGTCGTTTCCCAGCCCGAGCTCATTCAATTTAAAATCGATAAATGATTATCATTTTGACGGCGCGCTTGATAGCCCGCATGTGAAATACATCGAACATCTCCCCATCATTCAACAACAAGTCATCCAACAACGGCTTTTACAAAATACAAAAGTCGCGCTTCCCGTGGCATTCTGCGTGATCGAGGCCAAAGTGACGAGCGCTCTCCAGCGCGGCACTCCGCCCGCCTCTACCCCGGGGCCTATCGAACAAGCCACGCACCGAAACAACACGTTCCACGCTCGTTTACTTATTCCTATTCGACTGTCACCGTCGTCGCACGGCAATATGCGGGACTATGTTACGCGCGCTGGTCGCGCAGCGCAGGCAAATGTACGTATTCGGTCTCTCTCCCGCCCCTCTTCGTCTCTCTCTTCGCCTCTCCGTTGGTTGGCGCATTGTGCTTCGGTTCTCGATCCCTCTTCCGAGCCCTTACCACAAGCCGCAGCCCACTACACTTTTGCACGAACACGAGCGCGTTCATTATCAACGTACAACGTCGTATAACCATATTTACATAGCCCCGGTGGTCACCCACACACATCTACGCGAGCTGCAATGAGGTTGCAAAGAAACGACTCGCGCGCGCAGAAACGAAATGCTATTTGTCGTGCTGTATACGCAGGGAACGCCTGAGGGGTAGGGGGGGGGGGGAGGGACGGTGGACGAAGCGAGAGGGTGGATGCCATAAATGCAATTGGAAACCTTTAGCTGATATATTCATACAATTTCCTGCGCGCGGCGCGGGCGATACGGAAGTCGTGTATTACTTAAAATCGGGAGAAGAGCCCGCGAGGTCCTTTGCGGCCTCGCTTTCAGCGAGCTCGCGGCGAACGAAATTCTGAGGGCCGCTCTATCTACCCCCACCCCCCCCCCACCCCACCCACCCCGGCAGGGGATTATAATTGCGGCCCGTGATTAATCGTTTATTCAAAACGGCTACGCGAAAGGCTGGTTTTTCTGCGCCCGAACGTATCGTTTCGCCGGATATCTACATAATTTCCTCGTAAATCACGCGACAGAGAAAATAGCGGAGTGTTTAAACGTCTTTCGCGTACGCACGCGAAATTACTCGTCCCTTATCGCGTGACTAATAACGAACCACCGACGGGACCGTCGACTGCTTAATAATTTTCTTGGTAATTGGAGCAAATAAGGTATTACGGCTGGAAGTGGCTGTCAAGAAAATCGATATGTCTTTTCTAAAGATACAAAGGTGCACGTAACGACGCAGGTATCAACGGGAACAACAACGTAAGACGATATTACCTTGATACGTGCGACGGGTGTGGGGGAGGGATGGATGGAACAATGGAGCGTGCCTTTAGAACGTTTTAAATATAAAACACTGTATTTGCTGGAAGGCTTTGTCGGTGGAAGTTTAAGTCGCTTCCCTAAAGAGTACTACCATCCTTGAAGTATACCTCGGTGGAATCATCCTACTACCGGCGTCGTAAAACGACGATATATCTAACTTGCACCACCCTGGCGAACACGAACCCCCTGAAAACCTGTAAAACACGCGAACCGTCCGGATAATCATTCTTCCAACGGAACGACTAGTTCCTGAGTTACGTCTCGCCGAAGATAAAAAAGGAACTGGTTAATGGGATAGGATGGTCTTATCTTGAGCGCTCGGGACGCTCGCGCAATGTCGTATTCCCGCGATACGACGCCAAACGTTCATTCAATATTCCAGATAGTAATTAGATAAGACAATTAGCGGCGGAAAGATCACTTTGCCGACACATGCTTGCGAGCCTCGTCACTGGCTCAGCCACTGTTTCAACAACGTTCGTGGGACTTGTTTCTGGAAGAAGCGAACGATATCTATGCTTCCTTGTCGATACGATCTAACAGCTACAATAGCCGACGCTGTCTAAAGAGAACGTGTTCGTAACCCACGTTTAAATCGTGTCGTTATTTTCTTCTATGACAGATTTACTGCCGCTCCATATTTTAAGATTTCTCGCAAGCACCAATTACGCGGATGTGTGTGCGTTACGGCGGACGGTGCAACATTCTGCTCGCAACGTACGCACGCAATTAGAATATATAATTCAAGAGATTTCCACTTGGCAAGAGATTTATTCTTCGCGAATAACTTTCCAGCTATTTACTCCTCCCACGCTCCTTTCAATCTTTCGTTTTTTGCCTGGGCGAGTCATTGCAAAGAATGCAATGAAGTCTGCCGTCAAAGGAGATCACGGGGTAGTGTTCCATCGAGTTACGAGATAACGAAGTTTAAAGACAGAGCGCCCTTTTGGGTGGACTCTCGTTATATTAAGGATCCTTACACGGTTGAGAAACGCAGAGCTGAGATACCACCTTTATTCCACGTTAAGCTTAACAATTGGGGGGCATTTAATGTGCCGTTTTATAATTGAATTCTACCATTAATGTTACGTCTGTGCCGGGTAGCGGCGAACATTCTTAACTTCTGTCGCATAAATACTTTTAGGATCGTTCTTTGCTTACGCTCGAAGTTGCGCGGAGAGTTGGAGCAAGATATAGGGTAGACCAGGGCGAATCGGATCACTTTGTGTTTGACTGTAAAAAAACAATAGTTAAACATTAAAGAATTATTTTTTTATAATATATTTGTAACCAGTACACCTTTGGCTTCAACTTGAATATATAAAAATTGAAACTAAACATAAAAATCTTTCATTTATAAACAAAAAACGAAAAAGTGAGAAATATCCGATTCGTCCCGAAACTTGGGGCGAATCGGACCACCCAGAAATTTCTGAAAAAACTGAAATTTTCATAACAAAATCTTTAGAATCAACATAAACAAATCTAATTTAATGACAGTGAAGTCAAGTGACCCTACTTAGCACACAGATTGGAAGGATATTGCCGTTTTTTGTCGCCTCTATCAGCACAATTCTCGTGGCCCCACTTTTCTCAGACAATCTTCTGAAAATGGACGAATTAATTTTTCACCGCAGTCAATATAATGTCATCTTCTTAAAACCATTAATTTATTTATTTTTTCGTCATTTTTTTAGATTTAATTTTTATCACAGCCTCCTTTATTATTTTTTTTTGGACACCATGATCCCTGATTGCGCTTTTTTATGTACCTACGAACCATCTGTATATAAACAATTATCATATTTATAATTATATAGAAATACTCAAATGAAAAAAAGAAGTGATCCGATTCGCCCCAAATAACGTGATCCGATTAGCCCCATATATAAGTATTTCAAAGATTGTAGATTACATAAACATATTATGATGTAATAGTCTAAAATACATGAAAGACTAAACTTGGACACCGTGCAAACTAATAACAATAAGCACATTTGAATTTTCAAGCTTACTTTTATTTTAAATACGAAATTGCAGATTACGTAGGTTAGATACGGACCAAAATTGTAACGTTCGCACGCAACCATCTCACTGAAAACGTATGCCACCTCTAAACAATGACTTAAAACA
The DNA here is from genome assembly GCA_947577245.1 of Andrena bucephala. Taxonomy (NCBI): domain Eukaryota; kingdom Metazoa; phylum Arthropoda; class Insecta; order Hymenoptera; family Andrenidae; genus Andrena; species Andrena bucephala. The sequence continues at coordinate 67,261,963 of OX387715.1, read as the reverse complement.
ATTGACGAACTATTGCAGTAGGTGCGGGGGAGAGGGACGAGGTACTACGAACGATCGGAATGATCATTTCTATCGCGATGTAAGAAATATGGACTAAATTCTTATTTTGATCCGATTCGCCCTGGTCTACCCTACTACGGCTCGGGAGACTTTTATAATTCTCGAGCAGCCCCCTTGGACACGGTGCAGTTACAAGTCACCTCCCGTATTCTCCCTATCCCGTCTTCCCGCAACCGAAAACGCTGGCCTGTCTTACGAAGGCTCGGTGGCTCTGTTTTTCATTCCTCCACGGCCGCGACACCGCCGACTTGCATTGTGTGCACCTTTTTTCCGGCTGTGTCTCTTTTCACGTATACACGCTCCAGGCAGCCCCGTACACATCCACGATACTTTTTCCATCTATCAGCCATCTCATTCTGCCTCTGACCCATCCACCACCCACGCGCCCTTTTCTCTATTCATTTTTACACCGACCTATCCTTTCGCTCTATGGACGGGCGATGCGCAGGCCGGGAAAAGAAAAGGGAGCAACAAGACGAGACAGTGCCGCCTTCTCCTTTAGCTTCTCTCCATTTCGATAATTGAGGAACGTTTGGTGGCGCGGCTTCGCTCTCGCGATCCCCTGAATTATGGTGGCAATCGTACGCCTTTGTGGACAGGCCCGAGTTAATCCCCCACGGAGCACTATTTCTGATTATTAAACGTGTTCCAAGGCGGCTCGCGGAATCTTTCGCTGCTGGGCTTTTTGTAATATCGGATCCTTTCAGAGAATTCGTACGAGACGCTAACAAGATCAGTGGTGCAGCTGGTAACTTAATTAAATAAAATCTATTAGGGCTAGTGAGATAGTGATCAGATTTTACAATCTCGTACATTATTTGTATAGCAGTTAATTTATCTTAAGAGGCCCTGCGTATGCAGAAGTAAATTGCGATACAGGATATCTGTAGATGTAGTAATCGCTTAATCGAGCTTAGGGAGTGATTAAGATACCTACTCTGGTATCAGCGTTCTTTTTATGACTTTCCTTTGTGAAGAAAGTAATCGCGAGTCAGTGTGTACTGTGGCTACTGACGCAAGTCTGTCGAATGTCGTCGAGTTGAAACTGGGATAAAGTACTGTTCGTGATGTACCGGCAAAAATGTAGGACGAACTAAAACGCACTTGACGTAGAACGAGTGCGTCACTTCGAGGCGTTGAAATCGAGGGTGAAGTGCCGACTTAACGACTCCCCTGCTTCTCCTGTTTCACTCCTCTCTCCTTACGCCGGCGCTGACGAATCGCGATTTAGCATGTACAGATTAACGGTTTCAGTTGCCAAATTACATCAATATACGGAGCGGAAATTTCAGCAGTCAGGATTTAAATTAGACAGCTCATATTATTAAGTTTAAGGAAATCACGACGTTTTAAGTCTGAATCATAAATCTGCAAGATTCCAAAGTGAACAAGCCGTGTGATATGACAGTCGATATATTGTCAGTTAACTACTTCCAAGTTTCTACTCTTCACATTTCACCTAGCATCTAAATTACCTTTGTCCGAGACAGTAATAACAAACTTGAACTCTGCGCGCAGTAAATACCAAACGATATTTAATCTTCCACTTTAATACTATGCAAACATCTCTTCTGCAGGCTGTTCATTACAACGTAAAATGGTGATATAAGCTTAATGGAACTTCAGAAATATCCAAAATAAATGTCCCATTAATTCATACGATTTAGCATTTGTCATCGATTTCCGCTACAAATCATAATTACTCAACAAATCTGACATATCCACGCGCCTCGAAATACTGCACGATGCTGCCCTCTACGCGCGAACGGATATACCCGCTACAACGCCATATAGGTGTGAAGATTTTCAATTCCCCAGCCAATCTGTGTACAGCCAGAGCCAAGAGCGATGGAGACAATGCACTATTATTCTCGAAAACCGATTAACGACAATAACAACTGCTGATAGAAACCAAAGCGAAATCAAACCACGATGGAGTGCCTGACACCAGAGTAAACCGAATAACCTTAGCCGCGAGCAACGTGAAGCGAAGTTAAAGGGGCAGCGACGGCATGGCGAGAGAGAGAGAGGGAAACAGCGAACAGCTGGCACTAACACGATTGATCCGACGTAGTTGGCATCTCGAGCTCAGTTGTTGACGGGCCGTCGAACCGACGGTACAGGTATCGCCATCTGATGACCGGATGGGGCGTGCGTTCGCAAAACCACCGAAACAGGACGCCCGCGGCGAGGATAGGTCGGCGCTTGGGTTGTACGCGCGCGCGTGGTATCTAACTGTAAAGTCGTTCCGCGAAGGGAAGTGAGAGAAACATTAGCGCGTAACGGTTGATCACTCGGATGGTTTTTCGGCCGTGGTATCGCGCTATCCGTATCACAAGAGGCAAGTCCCCCGCAATTGTGACAGAGAAGTTGCGGGCGAAGAGCGACGAGGGGGACGGCCAGCACGCATTCGACCGTGCTTTTGGACAAAGGGACACGCCAGCCGTGAATCTGACGGACCAGCGATACGAGGGTTAGAGGACAGTGCCGCCGTGTTCCACGGGATTGTAGCATGTGAAAATGGATTTTACGAGCGTGGTGTACAACGCTGCGAGGGACGGCAAGCTGATACGCCTGAAGGTGAGTTTTTACGAGATCTCGCCAAGATAATAGGACTAGCCACCATATTCCGCAGTTCACTGCGCGACATAGCTGTTTGATGGAAAATATCTGCCCTCTCATTTGATTTTCGGGCGTATATCTCTCATTCCCGGTACAGTCCTGTCCATAAATGAACTGGTACCACCGGTATAGTATAGGCATAAAGGGCGTAGGAATCTGGTTAATGGTTATCCACTTGCCGTTAATTGCTCTAATTGAGTATCAACAGTGTATTTGATCAGTATTCCTGGCCTGTCTGTTCTTGCGTAAAAATGTCGTCAAAAATATGTCGTTCAAAATAAAATGTCGTAAAAATGGGAAATCCCAATGAGCGTAATAAAGAAATATCTGTATATCTAGGAGGTTAGAATTTAAAGTAAATGCTTTCTCGGTCAAAAAGGTACGGTCTGTTCAAATTTTCTGCGATATTTGCATGCAACTATTACGAAATGATGAATAATGCTGAAAGGTCAGATATTTCCATAAAAACCCGTCGATAATCCTGCCATCTCGAGGCAGTTCAGACGTGTCGAGAAATTTCGCCCATTACGTCCATGTTACATTTCGTCGGTCTAAATTCATCATTGTCGTATTTTAACCTGCCACAAAAGCAAATATAAATGCCCATTGAGATTACCCCGTGTTATCATCTTTTCTTCCCAGTCAATCCGTAGGGGATCCTTAAAAAATATTCTTTCAGAAATGTTGCGAGCGACAGATTTCTTACGGAAACTTCCGTCGTTAAAACATAATCTCAATACTTATAGAACATCCGACCGTCTTGTCTGGTGTCATCCATAGCCGATGCATCTTAACACATTTTAATACACAAGAAAACATCCTCGTTTAACGACACATCTGCGGTTTTATTAATAACTGTCACCTACGCGATGTACAAAAACACCGCGTGTCGTGGGAGTTCATCTTTAGAACGAAATTGCGACTCATCTACCGAACTTGCCTACCCTAACATGAAACAAATACGAATTTCGATGGAATTTAGCGAAAGGAGGTTAGATTCTGCGCATTGAGTCTATCAAGGAACGGTCCTCAAATCTTCCCTCGTTTCTGAGATAAATTGTTAGAACCTCTGCAATTGTGTCTTTTATCGAGTGTATTTTTACTCGATCATCTACGTTCATACGAAATAGCGGCGTGCCGATGTAATGACGCCTAGCGCGTTATGAAACTCGAATGTACACGGTCTCCACTCGATTCGCGATGCATGCTCATATCGCTTCGCCGAGACGCAACCACGCGCTGCGATAACGCGATAGAAGTAAAATGAATTGTTCGTTACGACTGGTGTTTTCGAGCCCCCATTGGCGGCGACAGAGGCGAAATCGCGTCGCTACCCTCTTGGCTCGTGTTTATCTCGAGCAGGAAATAGCCACAGCAAACAGCAGTTATATTTAGAGGTCGGGTCGAGTCCGTACTTCGTAGACGCTAATGGGGAAGTCTGCTTGGTTAGGTTTTATCGGTGGGTATACTTTTATACTCTGCGTGCCTATATCTGCCCGCCGTGGTACTAAGAAATGTGGGCGCAGGGGGCTGACGTTCTACCATTACCGGCTGGTTTATTAGTATGAAAAGTCACTCTCAAAAATTGCCCTTTAATAGAATTATCGATGACTTCCGCTAACGCCGCTGCCGGTGAAAAAATTACAATCACGGAATAGTGTGGAAGCCATACGTGTGTACGCTTGTAAGAGATTTAAAAAAATAATGACGTTGTAAGTTAGATATGGCTATAAACGGAAACGTGTTTCGATTCTTCTCATTCCGGATTCTTTTGTCTATTTGTTCTCTTGGCAGCTGTAATCGAATCGCGTACAAAAGTTAACGAAGTTGCTTTGGTGCCTTTGAAAGATAGAATTGAATTCTGCTTTCATTACGAAGAAAATTGTCGCTAATAATTTTCGCTCATCATAAATGGTAATGGTGACACTGTTTGTAGTCGAATTGGAAATCGCTGGGGTCAGTGCCGCGTATATTGATTAGCTCGATAATCGACGCTGTATTCAGTTAATAATTTAGCGAGACTTAATATACGGTGGTTGGTAAACGTACTTTATTATCGCGCGAGCGTTAACACAACGCGTACATTGTTCTTACCGTGCGCTGACAAACTCATTCGATCCAGTTTCGTATTACCGATCAATATACGCTGCATGATGATGTTTATTCGTGGTACGCGGACGGCTCATATATCGCCTCCAGATTGTCACCATCAGTAAAACAATAATAATTCCATTTCCATCGTAGTTCACCTCTTCCTTCCTCAGGATTAAAAGCTGACAGCGCAAATGAAAACACCACATATTCAGAATAATTACAGTATCAGGAAAACGTGGAAACTCCTGTAACGATTGCAAGGATGACGAACCAATGAAAACTATTCCCCTTCGTGTATACAGTCTCTCAAGCGATATTCATTTCTTCGAGAGGATGTTTAACATCATGCAAAGTACACTTGATACATGAATCACAGAAAAGCCGATACGGTTCATTACACACTTTGCGTCGAGTACGCCTGATTGAATAAAGGAACACGATTTAAATGCTGCTAGCGCAAACTCAGCTGTTTCCTTTTGTGTGTATACAGCTTTTTTTTCATGGGTACAGTCATTATGAACACCTTATCGATGCCCCTCAAGGCCTGAGTCATATCATCGTCTTCCTGTTTCCCACCGCGCGTACGAAAAGACAGGTGTCTTTTGAACGTCTCCAAACAGTCGGCGCGTTTCGTAATTGCGAGTGGTATTGCATCGAGCAAAGTGGATGGAAACAAATTGCGTAAAAGAGCGTCAGTAGAATACATTGAGGGTCGTCTACCGGGCCTGATCATTTTTAGCTGCGAGACAATCGAAGCGCGTGGGAGGGCCACGCAGTCGCAACAAAATTCGCAGTGGAACAGTAGATCAGGATAGTCAGTCGTGTTCGAGTCGTAGTCCAAGTTGGACTACGCACGTAGTCCACGTGGGAAAGTGAACCGTTTGCGTTTCATCGTCGCCCTGCAAGCGATGGTACACGAAATTGGAATGGGAAAGAACATAGTAGACTAATTTCAAAATTAGTACTTCATTTTCATGTAAATGTCATTTGAAATGTAAATGGTAGAAAAGGATTGTTTTTCAAAGGTAAAAGCATTTTAAGTGTACTATGTATTTTCTTCTACGTGTATTTTTCATTTACAATCACTCTTGCAACGAACTAGCAATTGGGGACCTGCGACTCGAGTTCTTGCAGTTGATACTGCCAGGGGGCAATCGAGTTTGAACTGTGGCCCCTTGGAAAAGGTTTCATTGGCATTAGAGCTAGCCAAGGGCCCCCGAGATAACGGTATGTATAGGTAACTGCAATGCTGACGAAATATCGTGTTCTTACGAAAGGACACGGCTTACACTCGGAAGCCTCGAGCGGTATTATTCAACTTAAAGATGATGCCTTACAATGCTAGTTTGTACAAAGTAACACGATTGAGATGCTCATTTCCTGGTTCTATCTGGAAACTGGCCTAAACCCTAGAGGGATTTGGAAAAATGTGCACTAAGTAGCCACGTAGTGGCCTGCGGAGAAAGTCGATATCTGACTAGGGAATACAATCCCGGCTGTTTTTTGGATTCCAGAAAATCCCGGGATTTGATATAAATAATCCCGAGAATTTCGGGATTTTTTAAAAATGTAAATTACTTTATGAACACCTGAAAAAAATAAAAATAAACAGAATAAATGAACATAGTCATTTCATAATAATAAGGACAATAATAATAATAATGATTTATTTACATAATAATATGGCTGTACTTCCGAATGGCCCCAGTGGCCGATCGACACGAGGTTTGGGGGGAAGGGTGGGGAGGGGGTGTGGACCCTAAATCTAAAATTATTTCTTCGGGTATTTATTAGTTTCCGAAATATTAATAAAAAATTGTTAATTTTTTTGGAAATTTTTTTTGGACGTTGGTGCAGGCCTCCCTATCCGGGAGCCCTTCCGTCCCCCATTTTCAACTTTTGAAATTTTGTAACCACTATCTCATTTTTAGCATTGCCAAATTTTAGATTTAGGGTTCATACCCCCTCCCCACCCCTCCCCCCCCAAACCTCATCTCGATCGGCCACTGAGGCCATTCGGAAGAATATCCAATAATATTAAGTCGCATATAACTAACTAAACTATATTTATTATTAGAATGATATTCTCACTTTTCACTATTTCGAAATCACGCGAGTTGCAAATCGTAACTTGTCCGAACACGTAAAATCGAAACATTGTATATATGTACTTTAAGTGCTTTGCTGTTTCTTCGTTCGCATTTTCAAAAATCTTCATAATGGTTTACTGATATTATTTACTTATTGAGGCTTTATTATTCTTCATTATTCTACTGTTTTTATTGTAAAAAATGATTTTAACTTATGTTTCAGACTAATGATAGAAAGTAAGTTTGTTTACTTTAAATAAAGATTTAGAATTTTAACACATAATAAATCATTTTAATTACGGAAATTTTCTATTTCCCAAACCCGGGATTAGTCCCGGAATCCCGAGATAGACTTTAAAAAATCCCGCAATCTCGGGATAGTAAATAATGACCGGGATTGTATTCCATATATCTGAGGCATGAAACACCATCTACTTATTTGGACATGTCGAAGTTGAACTTGATCTGTCCCTGCTGTTTTACTTTAGCTTCGTGCGAAAGGGGAGGCAACATACAAGAATGACCACTCAGATAGCGTCAAACAAATAACACTGACGTCACTTTTCTAATCCTTCCACTTGCAAAGTCTAGATTCTAATTCTAGGTTCACAAGAAAGAAGGGACTTTGACGAAAGTAGGTTGGACTTTAATTCTTCCGTATTTTGAAAACTCTCTCTTCTACGGCGTGATCTTTCCTACAAAACCAAAGATCCAACATAGCCTACTCCTTTCAAGTATCATACAGATAATATATACAATTAATGACTGTATAGCACCTAAGTGACACGGAGATAATGACGCATAAAGAGATCTGCGTGCTATCGCACCGATCCGTCTAATAAACATGTCTCGATCCGACTTTCGCGTTATCGCGGTAATCGGTTGTTTATCAGGATTACCAGGCGGCACGACGATTTATTGCAATTTATACGTAAACACCAGCCGTTCGTCTCAGTCTGCTCGACCTGTCGTTGCGTTTCATTCTGCATCAGGATGCGCTGTACGTTCCTGCACCTCGTCAGAATCATTTTATCGGCGGTTGTTTGCTAAGCGTCGCGGGTGCGCGACAACGGGAAATGCGTTGGAAGAAACACGACGATAGAACGAGAAAACAAGCCTGTTGTACGTATCTCATTACCAGCCCATGATTTTTTTCTCGATTGTATCAATTCTATTGAACAGACAGTTTAGTGTGGGGGTAATTCCTCGCGCAGTGAACACATTGTCGTCCAAGAAACGCTGATCGAACCGCGTGGAGCGCAGCCAATCTGGAAAGCCCAATCTTCGCGTTCAATCTTATTTCGCGCAAACCTTTTTCTACTTGCAGATACACAAGTACCACGTAATGCGAAAGATTTGAAACAATCTTGGGAAATGTTTCTCGACGAGTTATAGGATACAATGTATGATACACGATGCCATACATCTTCATCAAAGTATTATGAATCATTGATATTTATCGGTGTTATCTTACAATTAACGTTTCTGATAATTCGCTTTTCCGATTTATTACGAGTCGATCGCGATACACCGAGCATTTGCGATAAATCTGTAAACACGGGAAACTGAGTTTTCCTCTAGTGTATTCCCGGTAATTTATTTTCATAATTGTGTAGCTTGTTTTAAACGATTCGTATGAACAGAGTATCGGGGCGATGTAAGAGACGATGTAACAAAATATTTCGCAATCCGATTGGAGTTGTCGAACTGGACGCTCTCAACATGGTCTCACGCGTGTGTGCCTGCAATTGCATAACTCCGATTCTTCGGATTCAAGGCTGACGTCGATTTACTCCACTCAGTGTCTTGATTTCGTGTAGACCTCTTGACCGGATCAATTCTCGTGCGACATGATCTAGAACTACGAATCACGAGCCCCACCTCCGAATCCGCTCTACTAGACAGCGCGTAAAGAGACGTATTGTAACGAGCCCACTCAAATCGATGCAGATTACTTAATAAAATCTGCCGTGAAATTTCGTTTTAACGGCCCCGTAAAAGGTAGAACTTGCTGTACTTTTACGTAGGATACTTTTTATTACGCAGATAATTATAGCTGTGTTTGCGGGTTTCGTATGAAGAACACGCGAAGCGAATGATTTCGTGGTAAATGAATTCACAGGATTGGAAAACAGTTGTGAAGTTAAATGGGTTAAGATCCACCGTATTCCTCGTTGCAAGGTTCTCTTTGCATGTTCAGCACCGCTTTCGAAAGCATTCATATCACGGGCGCGCGGATACCATCGCGGGCGATCAAGAAGTGTGAAATCTGGGTTAGGATCGTGCGCACGTGTGACACCTAACGCTCCAATTACCGAAATAACTTCGAGAACGGCGTAAAATTCTTTTTACTCCTCGCCGCGTTATATCGCGAACTTGTCCCCGCGGCTTTGCCGCTCGACTCGTAAAGAAATTGAATCTCTTCGAGTGTGACTCGACGGCGAAAGATTCCTAAACGTGTAGGCGGGAATTCTGTACACGGCCGTGAAAGCACCGGCAGCATACGTTATCGAAGTTTCGTTTCCTTCGGCTCTTTCCCTCGTCACATTTCAAGTTTCCATTGTCAGATTAATTCATTCAATTTCCTTATACCAACCACGATAAGACGTCTATCTAATCATACAAGCGCTGAGATAACACTGCAAGACATTCCATGTGGAGTGTATAGCTCTCCATCTAATAACTCAGGCGTAATTTACGAATTCGCCTCTCTACTATCCTAGTTTATTTTTTTTCTTTCTTTTTTTAATAATGTGTTGGAATTGGAAATCGAACGTAGCACGTGGTCCGTTTTCATTTATGGACGCTGGAGTGTTTTCATCGTCGATACCTCGATGCCCACTTTCCAGTCGACTCGTAAAAGTGATTTCATACGAGCCGATAATAGGTTTCAATATTGCCCAGCGATGCTACTTGATGCTCGAACCGATTATATTGTTCGAAGTTGTTCTGGGACTGTCAAAGCACGGCGATCGATAAAAATGGCTTTACGATACTTTCTTGGTTACGCGAGTTAAACATAGCTCGCGATTACTTCCCGGATTCTTCCTCCTTTCGCATTCCATGCTCTCGAGGGTAGATCGGGATCGTGCGCTAATTAGTCAGAGGTATTTTACAATAATTAGCCGGAAAAGTGAGAGAGGAATGGCCGCTGTTTTCGTTTTCATCGCAACGAAGACGTTTGGTTTCTCGGAGGCGCGGGCGCCGCCGGTTAGATTTCACGGAAACGCGAATCGACGTACGGTGTATCGATTTCCAAGCATACGTCGTTTAATGGTTTTCTCGTCGCCGTGCTTTGCAATTCTAGCACGTCGTATTACACACAGTCTGCCAGCTCCCGAAGCTGCACGGAAATCGATAAGACTCTCTGTCTCGGCGTCCCACGCCTCTTGTTCCCTTGTACAGCATAAATACCTCGGAACTGAAACACCCCGGCCCCCCTCCGCGGCCCTCTCCTTCCACTGATAATCGACTCGGTGGAAGGTTTCATCCGGTACCTTGACATTGGATCGAACCGTCTGCCCTTTGCGCTGGGAGCGCTTAGTCGAAAGAATACTGTAACTTCTAATTATACAAGCAGCGCGAATTTTTCTGCAACTCCTACCATCCCATTCTATCGCGCGATTACTGATTCGATTGTCACCGAATTCTCCCTTGCAAGATCCCAAGGTACCCATTCAAACTACCAATCATCAGCAGGATCAAAATCAAAGCCACAGCAGAAAAGGTAAGTATCAAAAATCTTTGTACATCTGGAATCAGAAGGAAGAAATAGATTTTTCCTTGGTAGCCCCGCCCCCCCCCTCCCCACCTCCGGTGTTCGCCGTATACCTTCATCTTGATTCTCCCTTTGTACCTTGCGCGACCGCCCTTGTTCTTCCTCCCCCTATCGCAATTACTCCGTGAGCATCGTGCAGCAGCAAGGGAAAAACGCGAGGGTACAAGGGAACGAGTGACCTCCAAGGAACGGGATAGTCAACTCTCGTGGCAGGTTCTAATATTATTCGGCCTGTTTGAGCACGCTGGTGAGTCAGGGGTATAACCGGGAACGTAGCCGCGCGGTGAAAAAAGACGCGTCGCGAGGGAGGAAAAGAACGGAATGCTCGCGTGCACCGCGCCTGGACGCCTCTTTTAATATGTATGGTCTTTATTTACTCCTAGTCCAATGGGAAATCGACTGCTGCTTGGAACGGCGTGTTCTTACGCTGGCCTTAGCAATCACTACGCAGTCACGAGCGTGCGGCTTCGACGAACGTAAAAAATGAGTTCGAGGCTCGTAGTGAATCGTAAAAGTCTGAAGTGTCCCACAAAACGTTCAAACCTTGCGGTTCTACCAACAGATACTGGTCAATGTTGGGATTTACTCACCGCTGCTGGCAGAAGCCCGAAGTTCAATTGTTTTGTAAGATATTTCGGAATTTCGCCGCGCCGCAGTGGTGATTTGTAGGATTCGCCGGTAAATTCTAAGATTCACTGGTCTTCGAAATTTTGCAGCAATACCGTTAAGGAACTAGTTTCTGGTCAGTTTAGAGGGCTTCCCGCATTAATATTTATTTTTAACCTAATACAACTTTAAACCATAGACTTTTTTTATACTAAAAGATGAATTAATGTTTAAACTTTAACGAAAAATTGTAAAAAGTTGAAAATAAGTATAATTTAATTATTTATAAGGTACGGAATCATAAGGTGACTAGGAACTAGTTTTTGATCAACTAAAATACATGGGAACTAATTTTTTGATCAGGTGAGGAACTAGTTTATGATCATTTGAAATACATGGGAACTAATTTCTTATCAGGTAAGGAACTAATATTTGATTAAATACTAATACTAATTAAAAAGAAAGTACCAAATAAACTTATTTTTAGTATTATACCATCTAAATTAAATTTTTGTAATAATTTTATAATATCCTCACCTATTTTTTATTCAGGTGATCAAAAATTAGTTTCACAAGAAACAATTTGAACTAAATAATGATTACTGACTTTTAACCCTCGGAAGACGAATGGTGGATATGGTCGCGTGAGACGAATGCAGGGTCAGTTTGACCCATAGCTACATTTCTATGGTACATCAGTTTCACGAAAGAATTTCATATAAAATGAATTAAATAATTAAAATTTCTCAAACTAACTGAAATTTATTAATAAAGAAATACATAAAAAAAATTTATTTATGTACTTTTGGTACATAAAATAGGTGTATCTCCTGTATGGTTTTTACGAATAATGTTACTACAATTTAGGCATCATATACTATATTTTGCCATTGCCAATACAAATATAACATCGTGATAGACTATGTCAGAGTTGGACCAAAATGACCCTGCATTCGTTGTACGAGGGTTAAAGCAAAATGATACATATAATACTAAAATTCTTGCACTACATTGTAAAGTAAACTATTGTAAGCAGAATGTATGAAAATAACCTTTAATACCGCAACAACCAGCAAAGAAATCGACTGTGGCGTCGATGGTGATTTCTTACTTCGAACAGTAAGAGATGGCGTTCAACAGGGGCTTCCTTCAAGTGGGCTACCTTACACATTCATTTTCACGGAAACAAACAATATTAACTGCTTTCACAGACAACACATATATTTTTGAATTATCAATTGTTATGTTAGTAATTATTTCAAACAAATATTTATTGACACAAACTTAAAAGAACGATTTATCTCATGAAATGATAAAAAATTAATGCCTGATCAAGAACTAGTTCCTTAACGGTATATCGTGATGTTCGAGAATGAAAATGGTGGTGAATTACGTATCCAAGTGAAGGGACTTTGGTGGACTGATTGAAGTATACTTTGAACTGATGGGACCATGTAATGAGTACCTTACCGTCTGAAGGCGAAGTGTACTTCCTGTTGGTTCGTCATGAGTAATGCAGATTTTCAAGGATTCGGTTAAAAGGAATTGTAAGGGATATCATTGTTCTGACTGAAGGAGAAATTCGGTTGTGTTTCATTAGCGCAAACTCTGTGTATCCTCTGGCAGATATTTAGCAAGGTCTTTCTGTGGACTTGCTTTTACTCTGCGGTGTTTTAGTACAACGTTCTTGGGTACTTGCTTATTTTTATGGCTGTTTTATCTCTATACCGAGTGGGGGATATTTATGAGTAATTAATGCGTGTTTCTCAATCGAAGATATCAAGTAGCCATTGCGTTAGGTAAGAAGGATGAGCGGGGAATCAGGAATCAAGGTTATTTGATTTTACCGTAGAACAATAATTCACCTGGGCGTTATTGTACGCCTTCTGTGCGCGTCGAATGCCTGGATGTTTCTTAAAACGTAGTTTAATTGTTGAACGTTTCCTAATAAGGCTTGATAAATTTAGCGACCCTGAAGATCCGTGACGCTATCCTGCGGTCATTAGCTCGCTATAAATCAGAAGATTCGCCGTTCTCGAGGCATTAGTCATGGAGAGACTTTTAGTCAGCAGTCGTGGATTCGTTTCAGAAAAAGTGATTATTATTCGCATTTTAATGAAGGAGAAATATGATTGCGAAGTGAAGTAAACATTCAGATTGATTGCGATACAAGAAACTCGCTGCTCGATTGTCATATACCTAATGCCTTTCAATATCCTATGAATTTATCTGTTCACCTTATGTAAACCGCTCCATTTAGTCACGAAGCTTTTCATTACTTATGCAAGACGTCTTCGAGGATATCCTTTAATTAACGTGCTGTCGATCGATAATATTGCAGACGTCACAGCTTCACGAATACCTACGTAGCTACTCCGATTCAATTTTAATTTACTAACACATTGTGCACATACATCTCGTATTATAAACACTGCCCTTTAGAAATTGGCTTCGATCAGCTCATTATTGCAGTACCCTCCAGTAATATTCATTAAATAAAAGTTTGTATCTGAGCCCTCTACACTCAAGGAACTCAGTACCATTTTTATATGAATAGTTTTTTCCCCCCAACTCGTTTCAATCAATTCAATTTTATCAAGTGCAACGGTTTAAGGTACAGGTTAAAGTGAGCTAATTTTGGTTTTTGAATTTGCAGAAAATCGATTCCGGGGCCATAAAATTGACCTTCCTTTGATGTTGTAGCTTTTGCAAATTTTTTATTGGAAAAATCGATTGTTTCGACCATTCTAGATGCATGTAGCCCCCGAACACGTCCACTATTGCGTTTCTAGTAGCAAAGTTCACTGATTCCGCAAATCTTGGAAAAGAAGAAGACCTTCTTGACCTTCTCCAACTCGTATTGCTGGCGCGATGATAACGTGTCGCGGCCCACCAGCCTCGCGTTAATTTCTAAAATATTTTCGTCAGCGGGAATGCTTCTCACAGTTTAACGTCCATCCTTGCTTTGAGCAAGCGTTTAACGCGTTTACGCGAACGCGCGGCGGAGAATAGCACATGCTGCTCGGAACGTTCAGAGAAGCTCGTGTCTGGTGAGGGAACCAAACATTAGATTCTGAGGGACGAACCAAACACCAGTGATGGCAAGGTACTGTATATTTACAACAGAACCTCCATTATTCGGTGGTCATTACGCTTGAAAGTGACGAGGGCGCTGTAAAACTTTTAACTGTCTGTGGCGCCGCGACTAGCAGTATTTAAAAGGTACTTATCTCTCAAGTATTCACGGGAGAAGAAAACCGACTTCAAAAAAATAAAAATGCACGAAAAGTACAAGATACTTTTCTCACTTATTTAATCTACGACTCTCAATTTGTTTACGTCAGCGCCTCATTATTTATATACTTTTTAGTCAATTTTTATTTTTGGTAAAGTCGGTTTTAATTTTTCTTAAAATTTTTTTATTTTCTACTGTTTAGTTATTTAAGTTACGTAACTACATTTATGTAAAAAATATGGGTAGACTTCAAACTTTTTTCCTGTCACTTTGCCCCGGTCTCCCCTATGGGGTCTACAACTCAACGCGCGGAAATACTCTAAAATGCGAGAATATATGAAATACAAATTATGTAATGAGGCGACGTTTGAATTAACCAGTACTGGCAAAGAACTGAGCCAATATAAACGCAGTGGCGAAAGGGACTACCGGGGCATCGCCCTCTTCCGAATAAAAAAAAAACATCATCAAAATCGGTCCATATGGTGAGGAGTTATGCGGGGACACACATATATATAAAAAATATATATAAAAACAAATTTTTATGTTAAACGATTTTATTAAAAATGCACTAAAAACTAAAAAATAATTATTTTCTTGTACTGCAATTTCGATGGTGTTTTTTCATTTTAAATAAAATCGTAGAGCTGGGTATCTCACAACAAATTCATTTCGACGCTTGATGCTGTATTAAATTGATTCATATTCTGTTATGAAAAATCCTGCTCCACGATTTTATTTAAAGTGAAAAACACCATCGAAATTGCAGTACAAGAAAATAATTATTTTTAGTTTTTAGTGCATTTTTAACAAATTTTTTTTCATATATTTTTTATTTTCTAGCTTTTACTGTTTATGAATTTAGATTTCGCAGCTCTGACTTCTTTAGAAATATCTTTTATTTAATTTCAAATCGCGATGCGACTAGCGACCCAAACGCGCAGCGGCTTTTAGTCGTTTTCGTAAAGAACGCGAGTGGCTGATTTCAAGTCGTTTGGATTTGTGGTTATGGGGTATATTTATTGATGACTGGGTAATTTTTTCACCCGCTCGGGGTTAACTTTTTTTTAAAAATATTGTATTGTCATCCAAACTACGCACGCCTGCAAAGTTTCAAGACAATTGGATAGTTGGAAGTGGGTTAAATTTGAGTTGCCAGATTTTAACCATACAAACATACAAACAGAGGATTGAAGCTGAATAAAATCGTTTAAAAAAAACATAGGTACCTGCATACGGGTCGAATCTATAACCTCCTCCTTTTTGAAGTCGATTAATAAAAGTCTTGTGTGAGTTAATTCGAGATATGTAAAGAATGTTCTTCTTCATAGTTAAACGCTGCTAAGTTAAGAAGCTAGAGATAGGCTACGATTTAAGATGAAATCATTCGAATGTATATTATTTTACGTGAACTACATTTGGAATTTCAAAATTAAGAAAATAATTAATTTAAAAAATTAAACTTTCATTATTAAAAAATTCCAAAATTGGAATAGTAGGGATCGTTGAGTTTTCACATCGTGCAAAAGCTCTCGAAATAGTAGTCGCTCCGTTTCAACAGGTCATCCTCTGATTAATTTCATCGCTGCATTATAAACGCTTCTGAACCTGTAACCCCTCGAATCGCATATTCATTCGATCGCCCGAACAAAGTAGGTATGAGGCCAAAAAGTGGTCCCATCGGCATTCTAAACGTGCACCCCATGCGTATTATAATTAATCCAAGCTCGAATTGGTCGCTTAATGCGGGTCCAACAGTTAGCATTGGTAATCGACAAATTAATTACTTTTACTACATTCAAATTTCTTCCTGTATATAAATGACTAGATGCATTAAGTCGCAGGCAAGGTACATATTCTGCAACGATGATAATACAGTCATTTCCGTTCATTTTTGCTGGAAATCCTTCTAGTGAAATAAACATTTACGAGCGCAACTTAACATCCATAAAGAAACCATTCGATGTTCCACCTGGTGGTTAATCAAGGTGAAACGAGGAAACTAGAAAAGCCTCGTGCGAACACATACTGGAAACACTTAAAAAGGATCGATTTCAACAGTGGAACGCCCCGCAGTGACGTTTTAATCGCGTTCCCTTTTGCAAATCGCGCGCGTGGAGACTCGGTCTGCGGCTCGGGACGCCGATACCGAACGCGCAGATAGAATTGCAAAGAAAGCACTGCGCTATCAGTGTTGGCCGCCTTGCGACAGATTTTCGCAGCGCTGCGAAACTGGCGCGATTATTCGCGTCTTGCTCGGGCATCGCAGCCAGCCAGGAAGTCCGTGAAAAGCAGGTCGCTCTCTGCAAGAAAGCCGACGGCATTTGCGCGGGAACAAAGAGCACACGAGTGCCTATTCGATCTACTTTCGCAATTTTCACGCGGCGGACTGCGCCAATGAGCGAACAGACAAGCAGCGCGCGGCGTCGCCGTGTTTTGAAAACGGATATGAATGAATTTCTAATGGTAATTCGCGTTCGTGATTGTGATTTGCAATTATGGTTATCGCTATTTAGCCAGAGGTGCTTCGTCTTAATTGATTCGAGATTTATGCCGGCCGGGAATATTAGAATTATCGCATCTCTCTAGTAAATGGATCGTCGATATCGGATCACAGATTGCCAAGGCTTCGAAGACTTTTACTAGAAGACTTTTTCTGAACCCACGAAGAGACTTCCCTATCGCCGTGTATGGGCTGGTCAGGAACCTTGGAAATCCGAATGATATTCGCTCACGAACTGCGCCGTCGTAAATTATAGTAGAATGGACACTGATGAAGAAAAGGTCGTTTCGCAATAAATTTCGTGCTACCTACGCTGCCATCGCTTGACAGTAGCAAGATTTACGAATTCCCTTCGCGTTGGTACACGTGTACCCGAACTTCTCAATATGTAGCGCCAATCGCTGGCCATCCTGTATATTTTAATCGCGCGGTACAATCCGTCGAGAGAACTTTTAATCCGACCATTTACGAACAAAAGGCACAGGCGCCTCTAGGAAGGCAGCGGCGCAAGATCTTTCAGCCACGATCGCCTTGGGGTTTCTCGGAAAAAAATTGCGTTACAAAGCGTCTTTCCACGTGGACTCCATTGTGCTGCTTCGAACAATATTCTGTTTCTCAATGCCGTGCAACATTGGGCTGATGAAACGCTTAGCAGAATGTCATCAGAATCACGGGACAAACAATATTTCCTATTTTCTTTCATTTCTATTCTAGCATATCCTTACGTCTCTCCCTGAACGTTCGATACAGTAGCATAAGCGGGTATGTACCTACCTAATGGCAGTGTGCAGCGTCTCCTGGGAAATCCTGCCCGGGTATTACTGTAATATAACGCCGACAATGCCGTAATACCGTCGATGATTCGCTTATCGAGCGTTACGACTTACCTACCTGCGGTGAATCGAGGGAACTCAGACTTCCCGTGCGAATCGCGCTGCACCGGTAATCAAGGATGATTTTATTCATACGTGCATGAGGAGGCTATGTAAGAATTTCGATTCATTGCGGTGCCATTATCCTCGTGCACGGTATAAATACTAGAAACCACGCTCCAATCGCTATGATTTTGCGGGGGAAACAGATGCGGCGCACGGAGCGGGTGACGTTTCAATTTTCATGGAGGACGACGAGTCTATTTCCGCGGATTGCTTTATAACGCAATACGAGGACGAAAATAGAAGGAGAAAGGACGGAAATAGTGGGTAAAAATATCGAGGGAACACTGGTGCCTCGTTATGGACGTAGTTTTGTGATTCCTTGGGTCTCGTTGATTCGTTCATTCATCGACATAGGAGATAGGAGGCACTTACATGCGGCGTATGTCGTTATTGGTGACCCTAGGTTTCATTAAATTTAAAAAAAAAAAAACATTGTTGCGTGTACGTGCATAAGCTCGACGTTCCTTAAAGGTCTAACGAACATGCAGGTGCAAAACACGCGTGTCTGTACAAGCATGCCCAATTTCGGAGATAATCGAAGAGGGACGATTGACGGTGGACGTGGCCAGGATGATTGTATGCGATCGATTGACGTAAGAGTTAACGTCGGTAGAAGTGAATGAACGTGACACATCTGTCGTACAATCCATCGTTATTGTGGATTACATTGGGACCAGAAGTGCGAAAACAATTCCTTCATAAAAGTATAAATAATTCAATCAGCCACACTATAGCTTTTTCTAAAATACAGTCATAGAATAAATTCTCATATATCGATGGGTTAGTGCAATGGTACATAAGATTCAGGGGCATACAATGAACAGAAATATTATTTTTGACAATTTTATGAAGTATGTAGATATAATTATGATTTATATACAGCATAAAGAAACAGTCAACAACTATTTGTCGCATATAAAAACTCAAATTTCACAAAAAGTGTGAATAAAATATTTGCGCACTAAGCCATCCATATGTATTTGATGGTAGAGGTACAGTACAGTAAACTCACAACGTCAATCAGATGGCAAAATTAAATATATTTCAGGCGTCAGAATAAGCCACTGCATACATATAACACAGTCCAACAAAATGCAACTTTTTTTCTGTTCCGCAATATCCACCGGGTGATTCTTGTAGAGTTTATCGCCCTGAACACGAATCCGCAAACCGTTTGTCGCCATCACCCTCAGTTTTTGAGAAACTCGATTTTGAAAAAAAAAATGCTAATTTTCAACTTTGAACATCTTTTGTGTCGAAACGATAGTTATTCGGTTGCTCGTTGCGTCAAATTATTCTATGAACTCTCCCGAACACAACGATATAAGTTATTATTGCATTATCAACATTTGAATATGTTTAAACAACGATCAAAGAGAAAAGGATACCCAAAATGCACCCATTTTTGAAGATAACTTTCAATTTATTTCCAAAACTATGGATCTAGGATAAAATCTGACCATTCCACGCGATGCAGCTGATGTTTCTCCTTCGGAAAGCGTCAACAAAAGTGGTAAGTCACGTTTTGTTTTCAATACAGAAGCGAAATAGTTTGGCAAAACGCGCGGTGCCAACAGTGGTAGTCAGGCGCGTTAAGCGATTGTGTTACGCTGACCGGCAGTGGATCGCTCGCTGCCGTTGACTACCACTGTCGACACCGCCCGTTTTGCCAAACTATTTCGCTTCTGTAATGAAAACAAAACGTGACTTACCACTTTTGTTGATGATTTCCGATGGAAAAATGTCTGCTGCATCGCGTGGAATGGTCAGATTTTCTCCTAGACCCTTAGTTTTGGAAATAAATTGAAAGATATCTTCAAAAATGGGTGCATTTCGGGTGTCATTTTCCCTTTGATCGTTGTTTAAACATATTTAAATGATTATAATGCAATAATAACTTATATCGTTGTATTCGGGAGGGTTCATAGAATAATTTGACGCAACGAGCAACCGAATAACTATTATCGTTTCGACACAAAAGATGTTCAAATTTGAAAATTTACAGTTTTTTTCAAAAGCGATTTTCTCAAAAACTGAGGGTGATAGAGCAATTCTGCTTGCGGATCCTTGGTCAGGACAAAAAACTATACAAGAATCACCCAGCGGATATTGCGGACCAAAAATCGTGTTGGACAGTGTCATACCTGATATAGGCGATACTTGATCTGTCAATAAATGTTATCAGACAGGTCGTCTGGTTTCATAGGTCTAATACCACTCGTATCAGGTGTGACGGGTCTGGTATCAATTGTATTGCGTCTGATCAGTTCGATGCTACCTATATCGAGTTACTTACGGAACGTTGGGTGTACGTTTTCCTGCAACCAACAGTTTTTTTGTCACATCATTAAACATTATATAAAATACTTAATGGTACACGTGACGGCACTCGTCGCTCGTAGGGTCGAATCTATCTTACGACAGTACGCGGGCTCAACGCGCAACTCATACTCCCATCGCTCGTAATCTCTCTCGTAACGTATCCCGCGATGGTCCACGTAACGATCTCGCTTGGAAAGTAACGAATAGTGTAACCACACGTAACTCGACATCGCACCGTGCTTAGCGGATTGACGGTTCCGTTCCTTCTACTACCTCGACGATTCACAATCGGTCGACCCACTGTTCACTTCCTTCAGCGTGCACCACTGTTCCATGTGGCAGCTAAAGGTAACATCTCTCCAGTGCTTTCCCACTGCTTCGGCCTCAATAATTAATTGCACACCCAACACCTACTCCAATCACATTTACGCGAGATTGAATAAATTCCATTGTCTTTCCTCCGCATCGAATAAACCACCCATTGTATTATTCCTTCGCACACGCAAGCACACCCGATAGCGTATAATTTCACGCGGAGAGCGGCATATTATTTATTTGTGGAACATGTTTCGCGCGCCGCGCCTGTACTTCCCATATTCCCGATCGTGCTACTTGCTCGCCATACTTGCGCGATTAGAGCTAATTGGACCTATCAGGGGAGTCCCCAGATTGCCCGATATTCTCCGTTCAAGAAGCGTGCATCCGCTATTATCTTCGCAGCGAGCGCTATTTTTACATAAGCCTCTGTGCATGTGACGTTTTCCGCATCGGGCATTTGCATCTGTAGGAAAACCCTACGTAATACAGACGTGTTCATGGTGCATACCTGTTGCACCTATGCAGCCAGTGTGTTTGTTATGCAACGACTACGCGTCGTTGTCGATCGCGTAATTATGCATGTTTCTTCCGTCCTGAGGTGTGACGTACCGGCGTGTGTGACGCTCGTGGAGATCAGAGATGTATCTCTCGATATGTGACACGATTCCAGTGCCCTCGTGTTGCTTAATGGTAGCATCGGTATTAAGAAGGATTCGTGGGTAGATATAAGATTTCGGTACCTGCATATTAATTACAATTGAGGACCTTGCAGCCAGAAGGGTGCAGCTCCATCTTGACCAACTTCAAGTAAACTAGAAAAAACTGTTTATAAAATTATTGCTTTGACTAAGGGGCCTCCCTACTTTGACGGACTAAAAAGGAGCGCGATATTTGGAATTTTTTTAAAGAGAAACCTTCAAATTATATTAATTGAAAAGTTGATGCCTATATTTGTACATATTTAGGCAATATTTTTAAAATGAAATTAGTTAAAAAAACGGTACCTAAAACTTTAAACGCGTTTTTTCAAAACGATGTTTCTCGAATTGATTAGCATGATATCTAAAAAACTAATCATCCGATTTACTTCAAACTTGGAATATATCTTCAGTAGAAGCCCCATTCTCGTTGCTACTAAAACTGAATCGGTTTTTGTAAAATTACACTTTTGCGACTTAAAAAACCAGCGAATTTTTTGCAGAAATCGATGTCTCTTTTAGACGCTGCCATTTTTGTTTACTTTTCTGTATTTCTCGTGTAATCTAGTTCAGACGATAACCACACTCATACAGATTACACAAATTTTTAAATTTTCTATTCAGACAACTACAACGGCTGATTTTATGCACACATGATTTTTGTAAGGCGCTCTAGTTGAAGCACTATAACTCCGAATATAACCACTATTATTGCAGAAAAATAATTTCTTCATATTCTCTAACGATTTGCAAATAAAGCCACAAAGCTGGAAGTAAATATATTTAATGGTTTTGTTTTAAAATATTCCCAAAGTCCGTCAATGTAGGGAGACCCCTTAACATTAAAAAGAGAACACTAAATGAAAAATATATATTTTTACGCAATAAGTAGTAGTTATTGAGTTGATAAGTTCTTATTGCTATTTTTGGAAAAATGTACAAATCTGGGGTAATGGGTGCAAATTAAGCATTTGCAATAAACCGTTCATTTTTTATCGGATTTGCATCAAATGATGTAGAACTTTATATTACGTATATTACACGTCATAACTTAAAAACTGTAAAAATGGACCCGCAACCCTCTTGCTGCAAGGTCCTAAATTATCTACTAGAGCAATTTAGCATTCAATGCTAATTTCATTTTTATCTCCGTGCGCTCTACTGAATAGGAAAATAAAAACACTGGAAACGTCTCCCCACAAATAAACTTATTACTTATACAATAATGAGACAGGCTGAATGGGGAGAGTCCGGAAGCTCTAGACAACTTAAAGTGGACAGCGCCGACTTACACACAGTAATTGCGTAATGATGTAATAATTTAAATGGCTGAATAAAAAAACGCTAAACCTTTCCCACATTTTGAATCATGATACCGATACCAAACAAGTTTTCCAATCTAAAAACAAGGTCCAAGTCCAACTTAACACTTTAACCAGCGTCAGCATTTTCTACCCCCGAATTACTTTGCAATTCTTAAGGATGCGTGTTTGAACACCCAGCGCGACCTCGGTTAAATCTTTCACAGCCAAGCGTTCGCCATAATCGGAACGCAGCATCGCATAACACGTACGCCCGGCCGAGCCTCTCCTATTGCATAATAACCGGTAAGAGCTGATCAGGAAGAACAATTAGAAAGTACGGCGGAGGCGTTCTAGCGCATAAACGCTCATGCGATCGAGCTCGCATCGTCTCGCGGGCTCCGTTGCATAAAATATCGCTGGTAACGCGCTGAGGAGGGGCGACTTTCTCGCGGGGCGCCCATAAAATACCTGCCCCTGCCTCTCGTCGTAGAGTTGTCCACCGCCTCCCACCCGTTCGAGACCCCATCACCCTCCCTCGCTTCCTGTTTTCACCTTGCCGCCTTGTCTCTTTCCCTTCCTCTCTTTCTCCTACTCTCTTTTCCGCGTCCACTTGCTAGAATCTTGCGCACGAACTTCGGTTAAACCTGGAGGAACAGCGGCGAGGTGAACTTGCAGCCACGCTACTCCGCCCGTCTTGTCTCCCTTCGCGAGCCGCCGCGCCCAACATCGGCCCGCGTCTAACTCCGCCCGGCTGAGTCGGTTTTGCGCATCTGCTGGTCGAAATCAGTGGTTGCGCGTGTCCGAGAACGCCGGTCCTTTCGCACGTGTCGGAAAATTTCGTCGGATAGCTGTCTGAACTGGGAAAGTGGAAGTGTGCTCTTGTTCGGGGGTTCGGCCACAGTGTGTCATTAAATGTCCCGTTTTCCGGATATCGGTAGCCTCGCGTTTCTACCAGATATATGCACGGTGTACTTTGTTTTCTTTTTCAGTATCGTACGAATTCAAACGTTGTTGAGTATTATTGGTCAGGGTAGGATTAGTACGAGGGTGGGTTAAGGTAGAAATTACTGGCAAACATTCGGGGCGTCTTTATCATTTGGTCCGAATTAGAATCGTTGATTGAAACCAGGCGATGGGACAAGGACGATCACTCGAGTAGCCGTGCTATCGTATTTCCGTGCGAAAGGGGTCGACGATCTCGCGATTTCTGAACGTTCAACGATTCCTGGTATGCGTGACATTTTTTTTTATCGCCTTGTGAATTGTGTTTTTCAAGCACAGTCGAGTGACTACGAAAAACCCCGCTGACTAAGCAAATACACGCGATTGTATTCGGGAAGAAAGAGGACAGGAAATGGATTACGACGCGACCGGTGAAGACTATTTCACCCGGGTGAGTTTTGCATTGTCACTTTCATCTCATTAAATACTTGGTTTAATAGCATTATGCTAAGACAGAAACGTTGGACATCTCTAAAAACTTCTATACAATTCACGGGCATCGAAAGTGCCGGTAAGAACCTCGCGATCGGTCGAGCGTTAAGGTGAAGGAGTAACCACATTCTACACGTGCGATTATAATTCATCAAATTTCCCATTCACGTGACTGCAAGTATAAACAGAAAGGATCGGTTCTTATACTTAACACGGAGGCTTGTGTTCTTCGGAACCAGTTTCTTATAAGATATAAAGGCGGTCCTCGATCTTGAAACCGGCTCCATCAACGAAACTAATTTTATCGTCGTTTGAAGCACTATGTTGATCGCTTAGGAATTTTTCCCCAAACCACTTTCCTCCCGATCTTTGGTAGCTTCAGAGACATTTACGTGACAATAGTTACCGGTCATATTTCTGTGGCACCCTGCATATTTCTTAACTTAGATTCTGGTCCTGAAATAGAGCCGCTGATCTGTGTTTTAAGGCAGAAATGGGCAAAAGTTTTATTTAAATACAAATTTCGAATAACGAATAACAGCAAAAATAATAATTGCCGAATGAAAAAATTAGCTTTATTCGTAAAATAATCTGAAGTTAAAGTAACTTTTATTTGATCCGTTATTTAAATAATTTTTTATTAAGTTAATGCCCAACTCTGTTTTAAGGCTTATTCGCATTCAAGGGTCGTGCATCCTAAGAGTTTGTTGCCTGCGGAAAATTAAACTCCCTCGACCTTTGCCCAGCCCCCTCTTTCTGTGAATTCATTTTTTGCCCTTTCTGGATAAATCCGCGTGCACCCGGCTGTATAAAAGGCACATGTTTATTTATGGCGCGTCCCGCAATCAGGAAGAGGGTAATACATTTATTCGAGATAACATATTCCACTGGGATCGCGACGACGATCGTTGCTAATTACCATGCTAATAGACAGAACCGTCAGTTGTCTCGAGGTCAATGTACTCGATGAATAACGCCACGCTTAGTAATTAGTCGTGCCCGAGAATGTTGCGTTCTGAATAGGGTAAACGCACCAATAAACGAACACTTAAGGCTAATGAATGAACACTATTATAAAATTATGTTTGCAGCGCGATTGATTCCACGTGCTGCAAAAATTGTTTGGATACGAAGCAAGAAATTAAAAGAAGTCTCTAATTAATTAGTTGCTTATTTTAATAACTTATTTTACTCATTTTAATAAAAAATGGCCATGCACTGGTACGTGTTCATTTACTGGTACATCCACCCTATCGTAGATCGGATGATCTGCAGAAAGAAGTGCATGGAATTAGTTTTCTTTATGTCACACGTGTAGCAAGTAGGTTTCGAAGTAACCTACATCAAAGAATTCTAGGGAAACCAGGGTGCACCTCAAGCGCGATCTTTTATTTTTATATTAAAGAACGTCTGAATAAAACAAAGAAGTGCTTTTAGCGCGACACTTTTTACTACAGAAGGAACAAGATGACAATTAAAGAAAAGATGTCTCGTAGAGCTCGGAGGTATGCATGAGGATAAAAATATTTGTACGGCGAACGTCGAATAAATTAATGATCGCACAGTATAGGTACTCGCTGATTTTATCGACGCGCACCAGCAATGACACAACGATCCGCAATGCCCATCGTCGATCAACCGGTTCCTTTTCTGATCCCGCGCATTTGTTAAGAGAGTAACTCGAGCGGATCGAGCCGCAGGCAGCTTCCGCTTACCGCGGCGGACTTTATTCGCTGGTCGCGTTCCGTCCTCCGAATGCATGAATTTCTAGAACATCTTATTATTCGCGAGATGGCCACGAGGAACCTGGGTCATATCTTTTGCGCCGTACCGAGACGGAAATTTCCTTTTATGCAAACGACTGTTTTCGTTTAGCGAGCATGCACGATTCCCCGCGAATAATTAATATCCCTGGCGTTCGAAACTTCCCGATTACACTCCACAAATATCGGTCTTCACCGTTTTAGAATCCCCCAAATGTACTTGAAACTACCCCAGCAATCATATTATGGAACCAGGGCAGTACGAGATTATGGAATTCTCCAATACTCTGAATAAGTTAATACACCCGTTCCGAAGGCGAGCCTCTGTGCATTAATCTCGGATGATACTAAATCTTGCATCTGCGCGTCACGGTAATTTTACTCAGTATTTGGGTCAGCCGTAACCCAGGCAAGTTTGAAAAACCCGAGTAATGACAGAAACATCGTCTTGCCGGTACATTTGCCGATAATAATAGCCGCGGATAATAACCGGCGGACCTCCATTACTTTCTAAATCGGCAGTGTCACGCACCAGCTCGCCACGCTCCGCGAGCGCAGTTATTGTTCACGTAATTCACAATTATTCCGTAATATCGACGTAATTCCGCTCGGTCGAGAAGCGACCGAAGCGCAATGGACCGTCACGGGCAATTGCGGGCGGAGTAATTCCTCGCGGCTGGGAATCGTCAGTCGCGTTGCAGCAATTGTTCGCACGTTTGAAAGTTTTTCGTTGCCGCGTAAAAGTTACACTTTCCCGCGCGGAATTCCAGGACGAAGTACCTTTCCCCTTTTTCGCCTAAACTGCAGCCGCGCGGCAGAAGTCGCGGTGACGTCCAGTCGTTTTACCGCAGCGTTTCGAGAAGTTTCTATTTTGGGTGGCCAGGTATACGGGCCGGCCACGCGTATGTATACGTGAATGCGAAGCGTGCTCAAGGATAATAGAGAGAGAGGGAAAGGAAGAATAGCGCTCCTCGGCGAGATTCAAATAATCGAGATTGCAATCTTTCGAGGAAGAGAATACGTGATGAATTCCGAGGTACAGGCATAGGATATTACCTTTTAAGTGCTTTGTACTGTGAGAAGAGATCTGTTTGAGTAGAAACATCGCGAACCCCGTCGCGTCGGAGTTTTTTCGTTGCTGAAATTATAACCGAACATGTATGTCGTGAGACGTGTTCGTCTGCGAGACGCTCCGCGAATTTTAACGAGCCCGGCATTGTAGTTGGAATATAATAACGCCTCACGTTAAATATAATAACGCCTCACGTTAAATGATTTTTAGAATTGTTCGAGGTCGAGCTATTTCGAGAGGAATCGTTTTTCAAACGAGTCGTTTAATTTCGACTTTCGAATGTTTATTGCCGAAGAAGACGGCCATAAACCGCGGCCAAGAAAGCTTAGCCTTGCTTAGGTCAACGATCACAAGAGCGTCGCGTAAAAATTCCATTCCGTGCGCAAGTAACAGTTGTTTACGCCAAGCCAAGTGAATCATACTTAGATATACGTTTCATGGCCCATAAAATTTCTAATGGCACGGCTGCATACAAAGTTTCATTTATTTGCAACAATTTCGTGCCGTCTTCTCGTTAGCATAGTTAAACCGCGTGTGCCAGGTTGCATCTAAGCTCTCTCCACGGGTCACTGTTTCTTTCGCGATGCAATGCGTACATCGTAAAGGAAATAGTCGTTAAGGCGGGGGCCATAAATCCGGCGATTCCCCGAGTTATTTAAATCGATATCATGATTAACGACGAAATAAAGCGACTCGTGCCCTATTTTCAATCTGCAGGACGCGCTCGTTGGGTAGTCAGAACACATTCGGTTAAAGACGACTTGCCAGCCAACGACGTGAAATCGAATATCCGATAATCGTATGGGAACGCATAGAAACGTATACAGAAAAAAGTGGAATTTCCATTGAAACTGAAGGAGAAGTTGACACACTGTCACTTCCTTTTCAATGAAACGATTTCGATCTGCCGCCTTCCCTACAATATTTTAAATAACTTACTGTAGTTCCCCTCAACATTCTTTTAACTGCCACTACATTCTTCTACCTGTTAACATATTTTAGATACGTAATTAAATCGCATCTAAAAAGTGGTATGCGTCAGAATTTCTCAGAAACAGGTAGACGAAATTGTGAAGGTCGTCCCAAGTTCCCCGAGACCTTGTATCGTTTAAACGTCATCCAAAATTTCATCCAGATTTCGTATAGGTACCCGTATTTCTAGTTTCGAGCGGTGGACGAGACGTTCCCGGAACTCGGCTTCTTTATGTTCCGTCGAAGTCGTTCAGGAGAACGTGACCGCCGAACGAGACAGAAACCGAACGCCCGGATTAATGGCGGCAGTATTTCGATCGGAGAGGCCCATAACCGACCACCGTTCACCGTTAACCGAAAAGAAAACCGCCTCGACTCTCTTACAAGCGGCGAAGGATCCGCAGCCCTGTTTCGGCGTCTCTCGTTCCCGTTACCTACATCTCTCGGCTACGGAGAAGATCCGAAACGCGGGGCTCTCGGGCTGGGGCCCACGAAAAAGAAAATCGGTCAGCCGAGTAACGGAACGTGCTGCGCGGCGAAAGAACGCGCGCGCCCGGGATCACGTCTAGACGGGCGAGGAGAGTCCCGTAGAAGAGAAACGCGGTTGTAAGGAGGCTGGGGAGGTGTGCGTGCAGAGCAAAGAAAATTGTGTGGACAAAGAGGGAGTGGACGTGCGGACGGAGGAGAGGGGCTATGTGATAAACGGCTAGGCGACAAAAATGAGAGAAAAGCGAGATACTCTTGGCTCCCTCTCCCCCTCCAGTTCTCTAGCCCCACCCCCGTTCCAGGGCACAACGACGTTTCGTCCATTCACCGTTCTTGGTCGTGGGCCCAATGTCACCGATTATTCGTTTAACGGGACCTACGCGTCCACGGTGGAGGCAAATGATGATTTCTCCGCGAGCCAATTGCCGGTCAGGGGTTTTGGGCCTCGGTCAGTCGATGGGCACACTGTTGCGCGCGAGCATCGAGGTCCGCTTTTTCGAATCGATCCCAACGCAACTGATTTTTAATCTCCCGGTGGCAACGTGTCTCTGGTGGAAGCGTAATAAACGAATCGCTGTTTGCTGAGACGGTACGCGCCGATTGATCGGGCAATATCGCGCGATGGTGTTCGGCTGATCGTAGCAAAGTTTTTTCGCGAAGCTGGAATAATACCTACGCGGCGATCCCGAGGCAAAGAGAGCCGTTTTTAACCTGCGCGGTGACTGTGGTAGTGTCCGCGAATTTGCTCGGGGACGTGACGCAAGAATCCCATCGCTTCGCCTCTGCAAACGTGTACGCGCGACGACCACGTGTTGTTTGAGCTGGAAGACGGTGCTTCGTGCCAGTGCACGCTTCGTGGAACTGCTTCGAGAACAATACTCGTTTGGTCGCTCTCCGCAGCCAGCGCTCACTCTTTTTCTTCTTTTTTTTTATTCCTTTCTACCCGTGCCTCACCCTCCACGTGCGCCGCATTCGAAGCGCCCGGCGCGCGAGAACGGAAGCGGGGCGGTAGGTCGCGATGTCAACAGTGGTCGTCGATTTTAATGGAACGAAACGGCAGCGATCGAAGGATCCCGTGGAATCAAGCTGCGTTGTTGTCTGACGGCAAGCGCGTTAAATATCGAGACGGTTGACAGCTGCAAGAGTTGAGAATCGCGGCTGGGAAGAAGCCGTTACCTCGAGAACGAGACTGAGAGTAAAGTAGTCGTGAGACAAAGTGCAGAAGAGGACGAAGACGAGGGGGAAATTGACCTGGTTCGGGATTTAACGCAAAGACGCGATACGCGTCGAAACGGTCACCAGGTGGGTGGGAGGGAGGTTGGAAGAGAAGGAGCCGAACAAAAGCGCCCAAGTACGTTCCTGGAGGAGAAGAGCAGTTTTGGGAAGAGGCGAGCCTCGTCAAGTGTCGTGCGACTACGAGAGAGCGGGCCCGACGTACTTAACATATTTATTATTCGTCGAAAGACGGACCCGTCGGTGACGAGTGTCTTCCGCGGTAACTCGCCTAGTTGCAGCCACGTCTGGCCGGAAATCGAAGCGATACAAGTGCCATTGTCCGTCCTTTTCTGAGGCAGTTTCTGTAAAGCACACCCTTGTTCGCTCAGGGGTGAACTTGTCGAACGGTTCAACACGGGTTCCGTACTGTCGAACGTAAGTCAATCGGAATGAACGCGAAGCGTATGAATTCCAGAGCTGTCCTGGTTACTCGGAAACGGAGAAACAACTACTCGAGTGCTTTGAGTGATCGAACTATGACCACTGTTAGATAAGTGGAGTATCTTGAATAAATTATAGTTGCTTGAGTTTCGGCGAACACGGACACCGGAAGAACTTGTACTTTCTTTCTTTCTGGAGTAGATTGAATGCCTCGAAGTACTCCAAGTACAGCTCGAACTTTTCGAGTGTCCTGACAGCCCTAATTATTTCCACGGCAATGCTTCACAGTAGGGAGCGAAGCATGGTTACTATTCTAAAGCTTCTCTCTTCGTCGTCTTAGGAGACAATTAAAAGTTGAAACTGCTTTGTTTCTTGCAGTTAGACGATGTTGTTAGTGCGTGCAGATCCGTCGATGTCGAAGTACTCGACGGTTTTTGCGTAAAATGATGTTTTTATAACAGAGAATATGTATTTATTAAATTTGTAAATTATATCACTAAAAACTGTCTGTTATGTGGGCAGTCTAATAGGCGATTAAATATAAGTCGGTTAATAATAAGATGTGACAACTGTGATCCTTTGCGACTTGTACAGTGAAATCTTTCCTTGAAAGGAAAACAATGGAAATCAGATATTCTTATAATAATAAATCATTTCTATTTTACAGATAAAGAAATGAAATAATTTCGATAAGCAATAAAAATTGGCTGCCCTGAAACAATCATTTTTCTACTAATATAGAAACAACCACTCGACTACTTAACAATTAACATACTCTTACGCTTCTACCACCGATCGTACGCTTTTTATTTGCTGATAAGATCACAACAACTCCGTTGCGTCACTTTCATACGTATTTCCCCGTAGAGCGATCGACTTTCTTCACAACCGTCGTAATTTCTTTTATTCCAGGTGTTTCTCAAACACCGAGCGAAAGATGAGGTAGAACAATTAGTGGGCGCCAAGACACATGGCGCCACACCGTTAGTCATGGCTTGTAGAAACGGGCACTACGACGTGGCTGAGTACCTCATCGAGAAATGTGGGGCGGATATCGAGCAACCCGGGACAGGTAAGAATCAAGATCATCCTTTCATAAGTAATTCTACGGCACACATGGGTGCGTCAGCGTCGTCCAACGCGCAACGACGAAAGCGAATGACGAAACAGAGAACTTCCACTGGCGTATTTTTGGAATCCTGCAGGTATTCCTTGAGCAATGTTTTCCCAGTCCCATATATTTACAATTTAGAATAGTTGTTGCAAGATGAGGAAATTAAATTAGGAACGTCGGAAAATTTTTTTATTATAAACTAGCTGTACCCGGCCACGCGTTGCTGTGGCTCAGTCTGGTGCGCTGTTTTTCAAATAAAGCATGTTTTTACCTGTCACAGGTGTGACATCTATATAATAGTAGGTATATAAAAATACGCGCGTATTCGAATGCAACGTTGTGCCAAAATTTCAAAGTAATCGGTGAAGAACTTTCGGAGATTTAAGATTTTGAACAAACGAACATTTACATTTTTATTTATATAGATTAAAAATATATAAAAAAAAATTTATGTTAAACGATTTTATTAAAAATGCACTAAAAACTAAAAAATAATTCTTTTCTTGTACTGCAATTTCGATGGTATTTTTTCACTTTGAATAAAATCGTGGAGCAAGGTATCTCACAAGAAATTCATTTCGACGCTTATTGCTGTATTAAATTGATTCATATTCTGTTATGAAAAATCCTGCTCCACGATTTTATTTAATGTGGAAAAATACCATCGAAGTTGCAGTCCAAGAAAATAAATATTTTTTAGTTTTTAGTGCATTTTTAATAAAATCGTTTAACATAACATTTTTTTTATACATATTTTTTATTTTCTAGTTTTTAGTGTTTATTTACATTTACATTTCTCAGCTCTGACTAATTTAGAAATATCTTTTATTTAATTTCAAATCGCGATGCAACTAGCGACCCGAACGCGCAGCGGCTTTTTGTCGTTTTCGTAAAGAACGCGAGTGGCTGATTTCAAGTCGTTTGGATTTGTGGTTATCGGTTATATTTATTGATGACTGGGTAATTTTTTCACCCGCTCGGGGTTAATTTTTTTAAAAATATTGTATTGTCATCCAAACTACGCATGCCTGCAAAGTTTCAAGACAATTGGATAGTTGGAAGTGGGTTAAATTTGAGTTGCCAGATTTGAACCATACAAACATACAAACAGAGGATCGAAGCTGAATAAAATCGTTTAAAAATGCGTTGTTCCAGAATCCTGTAATTGAACGTGTAATACGCGTGCCGTATCAGAGTAGGTATTAGATTCAGTGGCGCACACAGGATTTAATCTTTGGAGTAGCCAAGTTGAACAGAAAGAAATATTTTTAATTGCAAATTCAATCAAATTCATTAGGTGATTATAAATATTCATTTAAAGTGTGAAAACCAGTTTTTTTTTCTTTTTACAAAGTCCCTTCTTCTTTGGGGGGTGCTAGGGCCCCTTGCCCCCCTCCTCTGGGTGCATCAATGATTAGATTTGATACCTATTGCTTGAGAATAATGGGAATGCTCCAAAGAGCTGGTTGTGTAGCACCTACAGACTATAATTCTTCGACTTACATGCTTGTTGAGAGTGTAAAAATCTAATTTCTAGTATGAATTACTGGAACAATTAATTTCAGTGGTCTTCGACGGCGAAGCGATACAAGACGCGTGCCCGCTATGGTGCGCGGCAGCTGCTGGCCACTTATCCTTGGTGAGGTTGCTGGTAAAAAGAGGCGCCAAGGTGAACTCGACGACTAAAACGAACTCCACACCCCTACGAGCGGCTTGTTTCGACGGTTACTTCGATATTGTTAGATTTCTGGTGAACCACGGCGCAGGTACGATGAGTCATTTACATAATCTCGAGGCAAACAGAGAATAATTTAAAATAACGCTCTCTGGTATTTCTCTTTAAATAATCGCACAAGTATATGAAAAATATATCCCTGTTTCTCACGGAACGTTTTGTTGTTTGCTTAGACTATCATGCATACAAAAGTACGTAGAGGTGAACGCTTTGAGGGATCCTATACTCAAGGCAGAATATATTGGCTGCTCAAGGTCGCTCAAAAGCCATCCCCCACCGTACCCACTACAGCCGTCGCGTCTTTGCCAATTGAATCTAGATTATATTTGAAACAAAGATCAGTAGGGGACATGGGGTGGTCAATGTTTCTGTCCTAAGTATGTTGTGTCACGAGTTGCACGTGCGACCGGAGTGTTTCACAAGACGTGTCGCATGGGCGACTAGCGTTATTCTCCGCGAAGTAACGATCCATCTCTACCAATTCATCGGGATGCCCAATTGACGACAGACACGCTCTCTGATTGCAGACATTGAGATGTCAAACGATCACGGTCACACGAGCCTGATGATTGCTTGCTACAAAGGTCACATTAGAATCGCCAAGTTCCTACTGGCCCTGAAGGCAGACGTGAACCGAAGGTCCGTGAAGGGTAACACGGCGCTGCACGATTGCGCCGAGAGCGGTTCCTTAGAAATCGTGAAGGTACTCGTCGAGTATGGCGCCCGGATGGACGTGGACTCCTACGGGATGACGCCACTCATTGCGGCAGCAGTAACAGGTTAAAGCAGAATGTTCCACGCACAACCTCGAAGGTTCCCTTAAGACGATTACAATTAATGCTTAGCCAAGTGTTTCATTATCTAAACAGAGGAAACACTCTACCGATGGCAGGTAAATCATCATTGGCTTGTTTGTCTTTTGCAGGGCACAGGCACATCGTCGAATACTTCATTAGCATGCCGAACTTGGTGAGCCGAAAGGAGCGGATAGACGCGCTGGAGCTGCTGGGCGCCACCTACGTGGACAAGAAGAGGGACATGATAGGGGCGTTGGAGCTTTGGAAACGAGCGATGGAGAAAAGGTTCGTTGGAATATTTCTGGAGGAGCTTGTAATTAGCCCGCGTGGCTCCCTATCGCTTTTACAGATGACAAGAGTGTTTGCGAATATTTTAGATACCGAGGGGATGGCCCGGTAATAGCGAAACCGTCGTCATCCCCCGTCGTAGCCGCTTACAACTTCGCGCGGGAGATCACCGACCTCGATACGATCGACGAGCTGCTAACCGATCTGGACGAAATGCGAATGCAGGCGCTCGTAATTAGAGAGCGAATATTAGGGCCGGCTCACCCGGACACCAGTTACTATATCCGGTACAGAGGAGCGATTTACGCGGACGGCGGCCAGTTCGATCGTTGCATCGAGCTCTGGAACTATGCGTTGGACATGCAGCAGCACATGCTGGACCCGCTCGACCCGATGACGCAAAGCTCGCTCTTCAGTTTCACCGAGCTCTTCAGCTTCATGATGGATAAGCAGACAGGCACGGGCTGCAGGGTGCCGCCGGTGCAGAGGGGAGATCTCATTAGGGTGTTTAATAAAGCTGTAAGTCTCTCGAGGCATTCGATAAACTCGTCCGCTTCTTCGCACGTGAGATGAACGATAATGATGTTGCAGGTGTTAGAAGTAAAACTAGGGAAACAATTGCTGGACGATGTACCAGCCTGCGTGCGCGACGTCACGAATTTGAACAGGGTTCTTGTGGTCACTTTGCACCTGGCGTGCTTACTGACACAGTATGTTCCCGAAGAAGGCACCGACGAACATAGAGCATTGCATAAAGCGATTTATAATTTAGTCCGAATAAACGCCAAAGGCAACCACGTAAGTTCGTTATCAGGCAGCGAAGTACGAGCATACATCGATCGGTTAACTGAAGTTTCCCTTTGCGTTTCCTTTTTTAGGGCCGTGATACGTTACAATTGATACACAGTGGCGAGGGAGCTTTCATCGGCAGGTATTCGACTTCCAAGTTCCCTTCGTCGCACTTGGCTATAGCTCTGATAAAAGTTGGCGCCGATGTCACGGCGAAAGATAACGACGGCAACACGGTGCTGCATCTCGCTGCACTCTCGCACGTCTGGCGGGCGGATCTCGCCATCACTCTTCTCGAAGCCGGCGCTCATATCGATACCGTTAACAACGAAGGTAAAACCTTGGAAATGTTGCTATGCGACAAACGTCTCTACGACTCGGTGAATCCCGTCAAGTACACTACGCTCTGCTGTTTGGCGGCCAGAGTGGTGAGAAGAACGCATAGGATGGCGCACGTCCCGAAACACCTTCGAGCTTTCGTTCAACTGCATTAATGGTGCATTAATGCGCGCGGTAAATGGAGACCGTACACTGTCGCATAAGATGCCGCCGGAGGAAGATATTTATTTGTTAACTGGGAGAGTTGACGGGGCGAACTTGTATCTTTTGGGAAACGTACATCTATAGAGAACATGCTTCTGAATGGGAAAGTATGAAACCTACCCTGAAGAGAATTTGCCATTAATATTCATGTGATAACGCGATGAAGAAAAAAAAACAACAACAATACAGTTAACGTAGAACACGCTTTTAGAGTACGTCGTTAGATCTGAGTTTCGATATCTCAACAACTGTTGGTATCGATCATTAACATCTACGCGAGACTATTTCGATGACTCAGGTATTGGCTCGATGTTGGCAAAATTTTTTATAGCTAATTGGATGTGGTATGACGAGTTTAAAATTCTCATTGCAGTCTCTTCGTTACTATTCATCGATGTTGAACGATACAAGTACACTCGATTTTCGAAATAAGAAACCTAGGAGAATACTTATGGCGTCGGTCGCGATGGCTTAGAAATATTCATCAATGTGATTTTACTATTGTATAATTGGCAATACAGCCTTTCCCTTATACATAAACCCCATTACAAGCCATACACATTGCGTTGGTAATATATTTAGCCAGAACATGAATCTATGTTAAAATCGACAAGTTGTGTAATCGTAGAAAGAAATGATTTTATTTTCAATGCTGTATAAAGAAATAAATACCAGGGTTAAGATTGTGTAATAAACATTTTTTTATATAGCGCGAACAAGTAACTTGAATGATAAAAATAAAGTGCCGCGCTGTCGCATAGGAGGAAAAAAAGTGACGAAGAAATAAGTCTTGTAATTTGCAACGTTCTTAACACTGTGAAACTTACATTTCTGCTTTAAAAAAAAAAGTGTAGGTGTGTCGTTTTTACCAAGCATCGCCGGAATATCATTCAAGTTATCTCGTTCAAAACAAAAGAGCAATTTACTATTTGATAGATCAGGAGTTACGTGCATATTATGATTCGTCGTAGACAACGTTTATGTTGGAAACAATTTCATTCGCATCGATCCTTAAGCTTAACTTTATTTAAAATGTGATAAACAATACATATAGATTATATACCTATTATACAGAATTACATATATACATAAGAACTATGATACGCGCGAGGTGTTCAAGTAAGGTGCTTTTTTTCTTTTCTGAGAACAGGACAAATATATTACACACGACACTTTAAGTAGCACGACCGTGGGCGGCATAGTTGTAAACAAACGTGCCGCGGAGCTTATAATTTCATTGACGATTCTTGACGTCACTCGGCGATATTTTGTACTTTTTAAAACACATTTCCGTTCCCAGCAATCGTGTTCGCGCACTTCCTACCGTTACACAAAAACACTATGATTCTCGAACAAAAAAAAAGTATCTTACGTAAAAAATCACCAGATTTAACTGTTTTTTCATGATGTAAAGACTGTGGAAATACAGGTGTGATTAATAATACTGCGTGTTTATTTCTATTCTGTAAAGTACCACTGAACTTCACCTGCACGTAACTTACCACCCCGATTTACCTTGCGATCTGGACGAGATAGACTGCCTGGAAGAACAACGTGTACATAAACATCCGTTTCTGAAGCTCAAAGACTTACCTGGTTCTCCTGTAAGTCATTAGCTGCTGTTTAAAAGTCATTAATATATCCAAAATACAGGGTATTCCTTTATTAGTAAGACACACTTCAAGATTGAACTCAGCACTTGCGGCAAACTAAACTGATACAACTAACTCCACTGACTTGTTTTATCAGCTAATTTACTTCGCGGTGCTGATAAAAGCACTACGCGTTGAAGCTTGTGTAGTTTTTGTGATTCTTTGCCTTTGAAGAGATAATAGTAGCTTATCGTCGTTGCTCTCCTTCGGATATAAGTTGGTCGACGCAAACATTGCTAGAACGTCCTTGTTGTTTCTTTAATACTGAACCCAATCTTAAAGTGGACGTTCAACGCGTCTGCCCATACTGACAATTATATGTGTAATGATAACTTCCAACGACTTCTTCAACAATGAATCATTGAACATCACAAGCATGTACAAAGTTGAGCAGTAGCAAGGAGGAGATTCTTGTTACCCCTATTTCCCTATGCTCGTCGAAACGGTTACAAAAAAATGCTTCCACTGAGGTTTCTCTTGGAACAACAAAAACACGAATGTGCGAGATCACTTTGGATAGAAATAGTACGTCAAAACCATTGCACACGATCTCATGCGTTATAAAGTAAGACCCTATACCTCACATCAGTCGCTGATACAGTAAGGAAAAAAGGTACAACGCCCTTTAAATGTTAAGAGACAAATTTGGCAACCACACAGCTAAGATCGACTTTTTTCGTTAAAAAAAAAATTCTCCATACGCGTGCAATGACAACACGCGTTAAACTGTTTCATTGGCGAGCGCGACACAGACCAGGCCATAAAAAAAGGTTTACCACCACTTACCATGGAAGTTATTAATCGCCACAGAGGGGGATTCGCTTCTCATGTTACGTCAATTCACTTGGAACATATAGAACTTTACGATTTTTTCGAGACAGTCGCAATTTACCAGTGAATATGTTGAGGATGCACTCTCAAATCTACAATAAATTAGAATCAACCACAGTGTTAGAAACGAAATGCCACATTGCCACCCAGTCTCAACTTCCCCCAGAACCTGTTAAAATCCACTATTTCAAGCCGCAGTAGAAATCGCAAGCTCACTGTTAACAAATCGCTCCGAGACAGAGTACTACTCATAAACTTGATGACCCGAATATTGATTTAATGACGTTCCAGCAGCAGCTATTAAACGAAGGAATAAATGTTGACAATAGACGTTTGAAGCAAATTATTCCTTTTTGACAGTGTATCGAAGATGGAAGAATAGGAGACTACGATCACCTGAAAATGAAGTTCTCACCTGCGATGTAAACAAAAAATTCACCATATGGATTGTAAATGGGGGATCACTACAACTAGAGACGGAATTGTAAAATTTTTTTAAGCAGAATTGGACTGCCGCCCAGAGCTCGATGCATTTTAAAACCCAGACACTGCACAAATGTATTGCGATACGTGAGTTTCGGAAGTGGACACCTCTCTCCTTAGTCAACGCGTATTCTTTCAGCTTGACCTGCTTAAAGTATTAAAGAATCACAACAACACAGAAATAAAACACAACCACCAGCATGTTTTTTTTTTGTAGTCAAAACGGATTTGGATTTTATTCAATCACTGTCATGATGTCGTGGTTATACAAGAGTGTTATACAATTCGCAGAATGTTCCTCGAGATCTACATGGCGAGAGGAAATATGTTTACCAAAAAGTGTAGTTTATAAAATTAGCTGGATAGCTTCTCTTGCCCTCGTCTCTTTGAACGCCGAGAGATATTAAAAATTTGCTCGTCCCCTTGGAAAAATCTGTTTGTACTTTTTGGTAAACATATTACGATGCACAATACGTAAGACAATTCTGCCAAATTTAGGGTATAAAGTCATCCAATAGTTCGTTCGCCGAAGTTTCGAAGCGAGTGAACTGGAAGGGACCTTCCTAATGAGAACTAAAGTTTGTTACTCTACTTGAAACTCCAAGTCACTAGAAACGATGTGGCGCGACGAGTAAACGATTAGATCGCAGAACTACAATGGAAACAATACACAGTCCCCTGTCGAGCCATGATGTATCTCTGGTTATGTGTTGGATACAAGAATAGAGTGCGACCGATACCACAAGAAAACCGACACACGTCTACGATCTGCGTAGGATTGTGCATGAAAGTATCTATCATACATGGATAAACTTTAGCTCGTAAAGCCCGTAACAACTATATCGTGTTAGTGTTTACGCTTGAAAGATTAATCTTCTATCCCTGATCGATTGACCAGCCCACGAACGACCAGAGCGTCACGTTCCGCCGGAATGTGGGAACAAACCGATTGATCTCTCGTCATGAAAACTATGAAAAATAAACTTACAAGCTACGTTTTACAATTACTTGTAAATAGCATAAACCTACATACTGAAAAAAAACCCTACGGATTACGTTGAACATTATGAGAACCTAATCCTAACAACTAAACTATGTATCATCATCGATCACTCGAACAAGCCTGAATTTCTGGGAGTGAACAATTTGTAGGACTTCCACTGTAAAAAGGAACGATAATCTGGTAAAGAAATTTTGAACGAAACAGTCGTAGCACAAGGAAGGGTGACCATCGGCAGCCAATGAGCGTATCGACGTTGAAGTAGGCATTAAAACACAATTGTTGATCTTCCAAAGACAGATACTTCTCACCCACTGTCCTAAGTTCTGCCACACAACTAGGATGAATTTCAAGTATTGTCATCAGGAGTGGAACAATCCCGCAGACGACATACCAACACCCCCGTCTCCTCTCGCTGCATCAATAAGTTATGGTTAAGCGTCAAACTCTGCGGAGGTTCTCTATTAATGTTACCTTGAGTGTGTTTTCCAGCTTTTAGTAAAGGCGAACATCGATCGTTCTGCCGTCGATACGTGACCGATTCATCATAGCTATATATACGTCGTCAAGGAAAACCTATCAAGCCTTTCGAGCCTTTATACGTCACTTTCAACGCACATCCACACAATAAGATGTAAAAATCATCTTTATCGCGTAATATGCAATATGTATAGGGAGCTCCTCTATTGCTGGGATCCATTTAACTCTCATTAGAATCGATCCTACCAATAAAAGAGTCCCCCTTATATTTCCAGCAATATATATTCTTTTCAAAAGGATACACACAGCGCGCTCAGCATCCCATTCAGATGCGAATCGTACCATTCCCATGTCGGTGCCCCGCATTTCAGCGAATTTCACTTCCCCAACGTCTTGGAATTTGTCCCGTAACATTTGCCACGTCGTGTTTGGTGGTAACTGTAACAGTCACAATCAGTTCATCAGTCGGACTCATTTCCCTCGACACGGTGCAACAGATTATACATACATTCCCTATAAGAATGGTATCCGACATCGGTCGTGAACCATTTGTGTTTTGCCTGTTACCACCTCCTCCTTGACCCTGATTGCCAGCAAAACCACCGCCACCACCGGGGCCGCGATCGTTGTCCCCTCTGTTGAAACCACCATCGAAATCTCTGCCGCCCCCGAAGTTAGAACCACCAAAAGCATTGTTTCCCCCGAAGCCTACATCATTGTCCAATTTAGATAAGCCTCGAGGAGCAAACGAATTGTTGCCTTGTCCACCAGATAAAGAGGCTTGTAAATTAGACAAACCTCCGACTCCACCGCCGAAGCTATTTAAATTAGATGCCAATTCATTTGTCAAAGATGAATTCAGCAAAGAATTGGTGGTCAGGTTAGCACCCAAACCGCCAGCAAGGCTCGCTTGAAGAGCTGCCGCATTTGTGTTTGTCAGTGCAGATGCTGTAAGCGCAAAAACGTTTCTTACATTACTCCTCCCTTTATCTATGCCGTTGCATTATTTTACGCCCGTAGTAAATTCAAGGCTTACCTAATTGCGCTGGTACAACATTATTTAAGCTAGCGCCGAACGCACCGGCAGCCAAAACAGGCGCAGAAATAGGATTTACAACGGGTGGATTATTCGCTTGAACATTAGGAATGTTTCTTGCTACATCCACTAATCTATTACCGCCAGCTCCGAGTCCCATTCCAATTCCCTTCAAACCTATATTGCAATTAATATTCACTCTCGTTTCTTCGCACAATATTAATAGCATACGCTGTAACGAAACAAATATGTACCTTCTGGTAACTTTGGCGGCATATCTGGCTCGTTTGCTCTATCCAGCCTAACAGTCATGCGCCTATCGAATAGCTGCTGATTGTGAAGCATCGATATGGCTTGTACAGATTCTACCGGGTGATCATATTCTACAACTCCGAACCCTCGAGACTTTCCATCCTTATCCTTGCCTAGTTCAACATGCAGCACTTTGCCAGCTAACTTGAATACCTCCAACAACTTCTTTTCGTCCACTTTGTAATCCAGCTAGACGTACAATGTAATATACTTAGTTGACTTCCACATGGCTGTATAATTTAATGGGAAATTATTGTTCTTATATGGAAGTGCACTTACATTCGCCACAAATACTCTAGTAACTAAAGGTCCGTTAATACCTAACGATTCTAAAAACTGAGTACTTAAACCATAAGTATTTCCAAATTTATTATCACCGCCTCCGCCGCCTCCGCCACCACCTCCGCCGCCACCTACACCCCCTCCGCCACCGCCCCCGCCACCTCCGCTAGGTGCATTCATATTTTGCCGTCCACCTCCTTGTGGCCTAGGCGCATCTCTAAATCTGTCGTCACGAACTCTGTCGTTATTACGGGCCGTGGCTAAACGACCGTACTTATCACGTTCGACATCGAAATCCTAAAAGGAGAAAGTATTGTAAGACGTGTTCCCAATATTGATTGCATTGCCGATAGAGTTGTAAGGAGCTTGCGGAAATAATAATATACTAACTACCTCTTTAACCACTAGCTTTCTTCCTTTAATGTCGTACCGATGCATTTTCTCTACAGCGATTTTTACGGAGTCTGAGTCTTCGAATTCAACGATCCCGCAGCCTCTGGGCTTGTCGTTCTCGTCGGTGAAGAGTTCTACATGCGCAACCTTTCCGACTTCGGTTCTGAAGAGATCCTTCAGATCTTGCCAACGAAAATCATACGGAATGTTTGATACATAAATTCGGCGGTCCGAAGCTTTCCGGCCACCGCGATCGTTTCGTTCCCGACTGCGATCGCGGCTCGTAGAGTTTATTCGATTTTGCCTGTCCGATCGCCTATTACGATCGCGTTCTCTGCTTCTGTCCCTCTCGTCATTATTCTGCGCCTGACTCCTATTGTTTGGTAAGATCGCATAGAAACAATATACGTGAGACACTGTTACCTATTGTCTCCAATTACGTTGCTAGCGAATATTGCGTAATTGAAGGGTGCCTCGTTTAAAAGGATCACGCTGTCGATATATCGAGACGTATCAGCGTCGGTTTATATTGTATGCGATCCCGCACGCCGACAAACCAGCCCCCGACATACTCTATTATTTTTATACTTACTCCTCTTGTTTGATCATCGTCGAGGCTCCGTTCACTGGGCGATCAATCCAAATTACTCGAAGAACTTATATTAAAGCTCGCCGTTAAAAAGAGTAAAAGATATCGTGCATGCAAACATACGCGATCGCGAAGCGTCTTATAAAATGGCCGTTCAAGGAAGTGGCAAATCGTACCGGAAACTGCTATATTC
Organism: Andrena bucephala; assembly: GCA_947577245.1. Lineage (NCBI taxonomy): Eukaryota > Metazoa > Arthropoda > Insecta > Hymenoptera > Andrenidae > Andrena > Andrena bucephala. The sequence continues at coordinate 67,219,495 of OX387715.1, read as the reverse complement.
AAAAATAGGTTTCTCATCGGAAAATATATAAACGGAGATATGAAGATCGTTCGCGCGCGAGACCTTAATACTTATTCCGTTGCTGTCGTGTTGCTTCGTAACCATCAATCAGGAACACGCTCCTTATCTATAGAGAATATATTTCACGTTCTGAAGTTGCTACTTAAACCGACGAACGTAACCCGACACGCACTTTTCACGCGCCGAACTTGGTAGCTTCGGATAATATTAACTCTTTGACTGGCGGTGAAGAGTTTCTGCGTAAAAGTTCTTCAGCCGTTTTCTGACATTGGCGTGCTTTACATATTTGTGGCGGGGAAAGTATTGACTTACGCGTTCGGTCTAGAGACATTTAGGACCATTGTTAATTGCTCATCAAATCGTGAACCGTGAAACGCAATAGTGCGCAGTAGATAGTCATCCACCGGAGACATCTACTTATGTTTTTAAACACCCATTTCGGAAAGTTTACACGTGTAAACAAGGGTATAATAATTATTCGGACCCTTGTAGACCTTATTACACCCTTCCCATTAGCAAGACGAATTAATTTAAATTCCATACATCAACGTCTATACAGGGTTACCCACTTAACTTATAGCGAATTCGGTACCTCGCACTGACTCTGCACTGGTGCCAGAAAATTACTTGGATTAGTTGATTCTGATAGAATCGAAGGTAGCTCTATAAAAATCAAGCAATCCAAGTTATTTTCTCGCACCAGTGCAGAGTACTGACTCTCGCACGGGCGAGGTATGTACCGAATTCGCTATTAGGCCGTGCTCGCGCGAGTACAGATGAGATTGAGTGCGTTCAGCAGACTCAACTGTTGAGTGATCTCACAAGATTTTATTCTGATGTTGCACGATCATTGGTCGACACAAGTAAAATCTAGTGAAACCACTCAACAGTTGAGTCTGCTGAACGCACCCATTGGTTCACGCGCATCATGTTCTAAAATATCCCTAGTTCAAACGTGTGATCAATAATTTTCCTGTGGCATCGGCGTAAAAAGACGCCAACGTCAGAGATCGAATGAAAGCTTTTAACGCGAAGAGTCGTCAGAGGTCGTTAAAGAAATAGCTCCATTCGCGACCAATCAAAATCCCGTATCCGTTTAAACTAGACGTCGATAACGTTCATCCTCCAATATTTTCCATCATCGTATGTGCATCGTTCTTCCAGTTCGTCGAGTTATTAACGACGGAAGTTCAACAACGACATCGATCACTGGGACCAAAGCCTCCTCATTCATTTTCAGCTGATCTCGCGTAAAATAAGAATATCGATGGATGTGGAGCCACTCGTCGTGCCCATACGTCGTCCGCTATCTTCCGTTTCCGAATAGCAGAAGACATCGTCGCGTGGGAACCAATCAGGAGCCTAGGCCCGTTCTCCTCCTCGTTTTTGGTATTGCTTCTGACGTGCGCAACATCTTTGGCTAGTGGAGATTCATTTTTTTATCGTTACATTTATTAAGAGAATGGCAGCTCAGTGGATACGGAACGCAGTAAGTAACACGTGCCGATCAAGAAATCCTTGGAACAGCCAGTGTCCTACATCGTGACCCGTCCTTCGTCCCCCCCCAAAGGAAAAGGTTAGATTCGTCACAGATTGGGTTATATATCCGTCTGCTTGACTGCGATATCTTGGCAGCCGCTCTCCTATTCTTATATCATTCACCCTCTTCTCCATTTCATTCCCGCAATACCGATCCCCTTGCCGCGATCCTACCACCCCCATCTACGAAATACCGCATCACTCGTCGCGTGTCCTTATCGGTAACCGTAAATTATATCGATATCTTATGAACAGATTCCGAAAATCGGCGGCGTCCGCCTTTACAGCAGTAAGGTTCACAAATGTACGCTCATCCCCGGGGACGGTATCGGGCCCGAAATATCCGCCGCTGTTCAGAGGATTTTCGAAACCACTAAGGTATGACCATCATTTCGATGAGAATATGTTATTTAACAGTTGCCTCTATGCACGACACTTTTACATAATATGCATGCCAAGTACCAGTAGAGTGTACACACTTTGACACTTTTGTTGAATTCTTGCACAGTAGCCGCCACGTCCTTGTAGCGTTTGTAGATCCCGATTTACGAGATCGTTTCTGGTTGATATCATGCAAGGTGACCCTACTTGTCCTACTACTAACCTTAAGGAGTTTATTTTAATCTTACTCTTATACAGGTTGATCCAATTGTAGGCTAATTCAGTCTGCTCTTAGTGTAGCTAAGGTATGTTTCTTAATTTCTATATTTTTCTTTCCGTCGCGCATTCACGTATAAAACATCTCCGTGTTACCCGTGTAGTTAAATGCATGAGATTATCCGAGTCCTTCGTTTGATTACTTTTAACGCTAGTAAAGGTCAACGCGAGATTCTTTTAGCTCGGGCGCAAAGTTTGACTAGTAATGATCGTATATCTTGTATTGCATAACACTGTTACTCAACCCTTAGTATTTACAATTGTATGTCTATATATTTTGTTCCCTAGTATGGCAGCACTTGTAAAAGTAGACGTGTTTACTCTTAGATAAGACTTTAACAAAACAATTTTCCTTCGCTCCATACATATTTGCTATCATAAAGTTATCTTGTATATCAGGTGCCGATAGAATGGGAATCTGTGGACGTAACGCCAGTGAAAGGCCCAGATGGCAGATTCGGTATTCCACAAGCTGCGATAGACTCAGTTAACAGGAATAAAATTGGTCTGAAAGGACCTTTGATGACTCCCATCGGAAAAGGACACAGATCCTTAAACCTTGCGTTGAGAAAGTACGTCAGCGCTTATCTTTGTGTAATTAAGAGCAATTTAATTCACTTGACTCGTCTACGCGGGAGTATTGTTCTAATCTTAATGCGGGTTACGTAATCGGAGATGACATCGTAAACATGCGATTATTTAAACTAGCGTGGGATGGTTGTTAACTATACTTTGAGATATGGGGTGCCAGTAATTGTGCCTCGTTCTTTTCAGAGAATTCAACTTGTACGCTAATGTTCGACCATGTCGTTCCTTAGAAGGTTACAAAACATTGTACGACAACGTTGATGTTGTTACAATCAGAGAAAACACAGAGGGAGAGTACTCTGGCATAGAGCACGAAATTGTAGAAGGAGTTGTACAATCTATTAAATTGATCACCGAGGAAGCTTCCAGCAGAGTAGCAGAATTTGCTTTTCAGTATGCTCAAGACAATAATAGAAAAAAGGTACGCAATTTTCATCGTACGGAACAGTTTTTTAAATACTTCAAACAATCACAAATTTGTTTCGCAGGTAACCGCTGTGCACAAAGCGAACATAATGAGAATGTCAGATGGTCTGTTCCTGAGATGCTGTCGAGACGCTGCGCAGAAGTATCCTAATATCAAATTCGAAGAAAGATACCTCGATACAGTCTGTTTAAACATGGTTCAGGATCCCAGTCAATACGACGTGCTTGTTATGCCTAATTTGTACGGTGACATTTTGTCAGACATGTGCGCTGGACTTGTAGGTGGTCTTGGCCTTACGCCAAGTGGAAATATTGGCTTGAACGGTGCTCTATTCGAATCTGTACGCATCGCGAAGCATCATTGTTCGTTAAACGTGCCGGTGAATGGCTTAGTACTAATATTCCTATTTAAAAACAGGTGCACGGAACTGCTCCGGATATCGCTGGTCAAGATAAAGCAAATCCCACGGCCCTGTTGCTCTCCGCCGTGATGATGCTGAAACACATGGGACTGAACCAGCACGCGAAAATCATAGAAACTGCCGCTTACGAAGCTATTAAAGAAGGCAAATGCTTAACAGGGGATCTTGGAGGAACTGCGAAATGCAGCGAATACACCAACGAAATTTGCAAGAAAGTCACGGCATTATCAAAATAGACGACATAAAGTTTATTGAAAATAAACTGCCAAATACTCGTAGAAATGATACGCGTGCGATAAGATGCTGTTTTTGAACGTCTCTTGTAATTATTGTTTGAACATTACCGTCAGCATATACGTTCAGGATAAATCTGCAGTTCGATCGAATAGATTCAGCAGACGGCTTCGATGTTTTAGGCAGATGTTTTATTCACACCGTTCACACACATTTAGACAATTTTTTGCCGAGTACTTGTAAGTAGTTTATCGTGAAACTTTGCGTTACTCGACTTCGTGGATTTGCTAATTATGTAATAGCATTTAATAGTATTTTATTGCGATGGATCGCGCGCAGTCTAGTCGTGCGTGTGTATTGGCTGAATATACTTCCACGTATATGCAGCCACGCGAATATTCTTCACTGTTAAAGATTCTAGTGGGATCTGTAAAAAAATAATAGGCATGTAAATTGATCTAGAAACACTGTATAATACAATTAAATGAAATTGTTATGGAAGAAACGTGGCCTCAAAGGAGAGTTTCAACAATCAACATTGCGCAGTATTATACCTTAATAAAATACGTATTCTAAATCCGATGTGTCCTTCGTTATTCAACCTCGAGCGTAAACATACATTCGGTAAACAATTTTTTTTCGCAGTATTTACATTTTGCGCAGCGTCAACGAGGATGACACACAACCGGTAGAGTGTCATACTTCGCTATAAAAAAAAAAGTATTAACGATCTTCTACCGAGAAGTCATTAGCGCACGGGATATTTAATTCCCCAATATTAAAGTAATAACGCGGCATCAGCGTTACATAGTTTCACCCCTTGTTGCGTTACGTTACAACTTTCCACCCCAGCCACTTCATAACTCCCACCCCCTATCCTCGCCCATTTCACCAAGAGCGCAGTATGCTTCCAAGGAAAACTCTCAAGTATGAGAAAAGTTGTCGGCTATATTTCACCGCGGCAGTGAAAGGCGGGAGGGCGAGGAGAGGCCCGGTGTCATCTTCGCTGCTCGTTAATTCTTTCCGTGATTTATCGAGATTCCCACGAGCGGGTAATGACTTCTTGTAAATTCTGTGATATTACATTCTCAGGCGTGATCTATAGGGCCGATGGATCAGGATGCATCCCATCAATGAATTCCCAAAATATTCTCATACACCGCCGCTGGAAAGCGCGAGGAACAAAGGAATAAGATCTGAACGCGAGAACCCCAGTCCCCCGGCGAGCGTTTATCAGCAGGACGATTTTAAAAGTAAGATCAACGAGCGTTCCGATGATTACGTGCCGCGCGGAGGGAGGGGGGGGGGGGGTGGGGGTGGCAAATGCAAGTGCAAGGCGCATCATCCCCCTGCTCCCGTTCGTTGCAGCGAGTAGTTACACAAAGGTGGAACACGCGGACGGGGTGGGGGGGGGGAGTGCGGAAAGCGACGCATGCATATTCAGCGCGAGGACCGGCGTAGTCATAGGAATAATAAAAATTTCGAGGGTTGAAATTATTTAGATTTATGCCCGCTCTCTCTTGTCTCCTCGCGCAGGCTGGGGCGGCGAGAGAAGCGATTCGATTCCGGGGAACAAATTTCATGCATTATTCAGGACTTTGCACGATGCACCCCCGCACCCCCCCCCCTTCTCTCACTCAACCCCCCCCTCCCCGCAGTCAATGGAACCGATCCTTCGGAAAAAGTCGTTTTTAATCTCTCGCCGCGTTCCAATAATGCACATGCAACCGACTCGTCCCGCTTTCACCTACCCCTTTATGAACGGAAACCGTGTTTTCTGCCTTTAACGCCGGAGCCCGGCTCGAGCCACGAACAATACAACCCGGATCTATTGGCATCTATGAATGAGTCTGCGATTTATTTCCAGCTTCGGGGAAGGGGGGAGGGGGGGGGGGTAGTAATTGCTGGTCTAGTAATTTAGGAGAACTTTGGCGTCCAAACTGAGATAGAGAAGTGGGGCACCGCATCACGATATTAAGATCCATGCCCTTAATCCCGCTAATGGTCCCTCGAATCTCTTTCAGCTTTGCTCTTTTCTGTTACACCTCTTTTTACATCGAACATTCGAAACTTAAGCGGACGATCGTTGTGGTATGAGAATTTACAGCAGCGCCAGTATCTTGGTAATAATACCACTGCGTACAGATGTTTTGCAAAGTCTGCGAACGGCTTATCCGTTTCAGCGAGGGATAAATTGTCTGCAACACTCAATTACCAAGTACTAATTTCTTTGGATCTCGTCGCAATTGAAGAGTCCTTTTAGAAAACGCCGTAAGTGCCAAAAATCAATATGAATGATACTATAATACTGTAATTAAAAAATTAATATAATAATATTATAGTAAGTATACCATTGGCACGCAGAATATTTTCTGATACAAATTTATTTTTCAATTTTGGCACTTACAGTGTTTTCTACAAGGAATTTCCAATTCTTCATACGAATGACAGATATTTAAATTGAAATATGAAAATCTGATCTTTAGAGACCAGCAGTTGCTGCTTCTGTCTGAAAATTAATCTAGAACAACAGGGCATTCACGTTTCACGCCGTATCGAGGAGAGGACGACCTGAACCGTGGATTTTATTTACGTTAGACCGGCGAAAGGTTTCGCCACTGACAGGTTGCGCTCTTAATTAATCATTCCGCGGAACGCCCTGTAATCGCCTTACAACGGATTAACGAGTCTGGCAGCTGCCACAAGGAAAGTGTCACTTCATTATTTTCGTCGAGGAACGGCTGCCACCCTGTCCGAGCACAGTTCTTCGGCCACTATACGCTCGCCTGTACACGGAACGATGAAAGGGAGCCAAGGTGTTCTCGCGATCCTCGGGATCATCGCGGTGGCCGTCAACGGGCGAGTTTACTACTTGCAGAACACTGATGAAAGCCGATACGGTGGCTTGACTTACCCCATTCCAAATGAACAATCCTCGCGGGACCTGGATCTGAGCTTCGTCGCCGGGGACTCAAACGAAGCTGACGACACGGCACGTCCTGTTAAAAAGGTGAGCCGATTTCTCTATTTGAAGGCCAAGAGACAGGGAATGTTCACCAAACAGCTTTGCCGAGAGAATTAAGTGGTTTGTTCCAGCGCAGAGTGGACATCGCCTGCTTTTAACCAGTGTATCGAAACATTAACGTTACCTTACGAGGGCATTTGAACATTATAACCCTTTGTGATTCGACAGTTCTGTAGTCCCAGTTGCCACCAACATAAATCACAAAATCACGAAGAATGGACATTTCCCGTTTTTCCATTTTACTCTTCATTTGCAGCATCATATCGTCGATCAGAAGTACATGTAATAAAAGCACAGCTATGTTGCTCGGCAATGTCCACGCTGTTAATTCAGCGTACGGATAGGGCAGATGCACCATTTGTGGCCACTTTAAGGATTTCAGTGACTTTCATCGTAATTATCTTTAAAACTGTACTTCAAATCAGGAAACTAAAAGCTTTACTATATTTTAGACTATCTTTACTATTAATGTCTAAGTTACCATTAACTAGAGAAATCGTTAAAGAATTAATAAAGTTAAAAAATATAAGAAATCCATTTTTCACCGTTTGTGGCCACTTGCCACTTTTCGCGGAAGCAATAAATGTAACCTTATACTTCTGATGGTATACTAAACAAAATATTTACGGTTTGAAATTCTACACATAATTATGTGTCTACAAGCAATTTCAAGCTAAGAAACCGCGATAATTATGCACATGTGCCAAAAACGGTACAATGGCCAGAAACGGTACATCTACCCGAATTGAATGTATTCTGGAGCAGCTTCTGAATCGATCGACCGATGATTGTTAATTAAACGAATACGAGGAGTGGCTCGGCTAATCCGGTTAATTGTAAAATCTCCGGCGAATAAACATTAGCCTGGGCTGACGTTAATTACAGGCGTAATTCTATAAATGTCACGTTACTGCCCCGAATTAGGTGTACACGCTCGTCGCGCCGGAAAAGCCGTTCATCGGGGCGAACAAAGAGGTGCTGCCGGTGGCGCGGTACAAATTGGTCGAGGCACCTGTTAAGAGAGCTGGCCTGGACGACGTCGTGATTGTTCCAGAGCAGGATCTCAGGACGGTGAAGATCGACGGGGGCAACAAGGGCGAGGTGATCCTGGAGCTTCGAGTTATCGCCAATCACGACACCGCTTCATAGATTCGTCGAATGTATCGCTGATAGGGCTCACGGCAAATAAACGAAACAATAAAGCCCCAGCCAGGACTGCGCGTAAGTTTGCGAAGTGGCTTCGTCCTTTGCATCGTCTCGGGGTCTCGTACCAATATTTGCCAGACGATTTCGCTGCCATCGGGGCGGGTTGCCAGCGGGACACGCTTCATCAATCTAACCGCGCGCTCAAACACACGCGATCTTTTCCATTCAAGCCTTCGCAAATGAGTCGCGGGATCGATATCTACCGTCAGATCTGCCGCCGTCCCTAAAAGCCGCCTGTCCCTTGTCGCTTCACTCGCGCGTGCACAGACTGGACCTAAAGCGGCGTCAGGAGATTAACGAGCGTACTCTGCGTCCCGAGATTAAGAAAGAAGCTTCTGCAGGCGTGGCTCTGCCCACCGGCTGTTCTTCTAGAGTTATGGCTGCTTTGAGCGATGGCATAGATTACGATAGGCAATTTTGAAGTGGACTTGGAAAGTGGAGAAATAAACGACGCGGTCGGCAGGTAGAAATTAAAGTAGAAATGGGAATGGTGTGATTATAAGTGAAGTATACTTTAGACAATAAGTTTGCAATAGTTTGCAGACCCATGTTTATAATAGATCGTCTTCTTTAGTCTTCGTATTTAAAATATGCCCATAGAATTTCATGCCACCCCTTTATATCCACCCTGTACACCGAGGACTCGGGTTCCCCTAATTGTGCTCCGTGGCTGACTGCTCATCAAACAGAGAGGAAGTGCCGAGGCCCGGTCGATTTTCGATCGGCGAGCCAACCGTCACAGAAGTTTATTAATGCCAAACAACGCGGGGAGGCCGGCGAATAGAAGCGTGACCGTATATCCGGCTGAACGAGTGACGCTCTTTTTAACCGTGTGCGTTTCCTTCGAGGGTGCTCTTGATTCTAACGAGCTGGCGCACTGTGAAAGGTGAGGAAACAGGCTGCCCCTCCGCCGTCTGTTTCACCCTTCCAAGTTCGAGTGCAGTCGGACCCTTCGTTTCGCGGCCGCGTGTTTCGAGTCCGTGCACTTGATCCGAACCGCGGCCTCGCGAAGCCCGAACAGAAAATTCCGCCCTCGCTGTTTCGCTGATTCTTTAATCGAGCCCTCTTCGAGTCGAGAGCCCTTTGGACGACTTCATCTGACAAATTTTTCGAAGCCCTCGAGCGAGCCGATCGATCGGATACTGATCACGAAATCGTCTTAAAGTTTAAAGGTTCAGCTATTAAACAATTTCATTGTATCCGTCTTGGAAGGAACACAAGCTCTCTCGCGCGGTTCAGTCGCAGTATCTTTTATTACGTTTAATATACACGTCGAATACTTTCTATCGGTACATATAGATACAATAGAACACTACTATAGTATGTACAGCGCATATCACATACAGTTGAATTCGGAGCGGAGCGCCTCTGCCCCCGGGAGGTTCTCTAAAATGTCCTCTGTCTCTTCACTAAAATCTGACCCATTCGATCGAGTCCGAAATGCAAGGTGGGGAATGTGTTTAATAGAACGGCAGAAAGAAGGGAGGGAATCTTACGAAGGGCTGCTGGATCGGAGAGACGGTGCCTGGAAGGGTATAATACTGAACGGGGGGATACGAGAACGTCGCGTGTTTCATGCTATTAATGGCGACACCAACGCAGCTGTCGTGGAATTGTTTATCGGATTAGAGAAGCACATTCATTACTTCCAAGTACGTGAGATAAGAGGTATCACCGATGGCAGTCGTGATTCGCCTGAACACGGGAATACACCTGGTAAGTTAAATAAGGAGAAGAGGAATGAAAAGGGTCGGAACACTTTCGGACTGTTAATGCCAGTCGATGCTGTAATATCGGGGAAAAAAGTGTCAGACGGGATGGTTTCGCGACAGTCTGGGAAAGTCCGGAGCTTTCTGTGTTACCGTGAACGGCGACGTGGCCGAGCAAAGTCTGATGGCCGCCGTGACTCGAAGTGTCGGAGCTACATCTATTTATACAGGCAAGAACGGAAGAGTATCGTTCGATTCTGACGAGTTATTCGGTTACTTGGGAGGTTTGTTCGTTCGAGGTGTCCCCCTTGGGCTCTTTCACGTAATCGGCTACCAGCTCGAGGCCAATCAGAGCCCGCAGATCTTTCCTTCCTTCGTCCTGGCTCGCGGTCGACGCGGTCGCTGTGCTCTCCGCTTTCGGGTACCTCTCGCCTGCATGTTCCAATTAAATGTATAACCGATTAGTAACTGATCTAGAAACAGGGCATACATCGCAACAAGCAGAAAATTAATAACCCCTTCCCTTAAGATTCTCCTAGCCTTCCATTAATAAATATCAAACAACCACAATGGAACTATTCTAATCAAATACACAAAACCTTTAAAGAAGCAATAGATAGTTCGATGGACAAATAAATCCCTGCTACCACACCGATACCACAGCCACGAGTTTAAAAAGCAACCACCCACCGTCGTCGAACTCCTTCGAGGTCTCCTCGCTCTCCGTCGCCGACGTCTCGCTCCTCGTCGACTTCTGTGCCTGGCTTATGTGCCTGTACGTCCTGGTGAGGTGTCTCAAAATATAATTGGTGCCGTGGGAGTTCTCGTCGCTGCTCCTGGACGTGCTCGCCTCGTCCCTCGTCAGATTCAGCGGCCTGTTGCTGCTGTACTCCTTCGACTGCGGCACGCTGAAGGCGGAGCAGTGCTTGCCTTTGAACGGCAGCTGCCTCTCGCTCAGCTTCCGGTCCCAGATGTGCCCAGACACGCGTAGGTCGATGAAGAAGTGCAGCGGATCGATGCCGGGGTAGGATTGGGGCATCGGGTAAGGCGGGTACCAAAGCGGGCTGGGAAGAAACTCCGGGTTGGCCACGTTCCCGGGCAGGCCGAATCCCTTTACGCCCTGCAGCATGTCGCAGCCCCTGCCGGGGAGGCCGGGGAGGAAGTTCCTCGAAAAGTCCAGCTTCTTCTGGTCCGGCAGCAGGGGGGGTAGCTCCTGATTCCCTATCACGCTCTTGGTGCGCTCGTCGTACGCGCCTCTCTCGCTGTAGGTGCAGTTCTTGCGATCCGCCGAGTGCGTCTCCTCGGGCTTCACCTTCTGCAGCTCGCTCGGGAAGATGCTCTCGGGCGGTTGCGCCTGCTCGAAGTGGCGCGGCCGCTCGTCGAAGTAACTCTTGCTCTGCTTACTGAAGTCCGGTTTGTTCTCGTCCACTGGCTTCAGTATGTCCCCGCCGAAGCTTGGCTTCTGCTCGAAGCTCGCCACTTTGCTCTCGGGATCGTAAACGTCCGCCTTGCCTCTGTTCTCCAGCCGCGCCTCGGGCTGTTGCTGCTGCTGCTGCTGCGCGTGGAAGTACTTCTCCTGCTGCTGCTGGTGGTGATGATGATGGTGGTGGTGGTGTTGCCTCTCTTTCGTGGTCAGCTCCAGGGGACGGTCACGAGCGTCGCGCCAGGACCTCTTGCGACGCCTAGGCGCGCTGGTCGTGTTCCCCGCCGCCGCTGAGGATGACTCTGTCTTCGCCTGCACGAACGAGCGCAGCATCTCGCTGAAGAAGAAACTGTGCGGCGTCAGGGGGACGTTGTATAGGTACGGGGGCGTCGCTGCCAGTAGACGGGAGACCAGATCGCCGCCCGAGAGGGAGGCTGGCGTCTTCAGGGTCGACGGGTCGCCCGTGGTCGTCGTCATGTTGATCGTCTTCGAGAATGGCCACTGGGGAAATCGTAACGAATTAGGTGGAAGCTTCATTTAACTATCCACAGTTTCTTCTCCGGATTTTAAGGGGACGGGGGGGGGGGCACTGATTTTCTAACAATACTTCGTCCACCCAAACTCTGTAAGCTGACTTCGATCCTTGCTGCGAAGCAATGAAACGCTGAATCGTTATTATTTACGGCGCAACGATGGAGCTTCCTAGCACGCGTGAATTACGGTAAAGCCCGGCAACACCAAGTTTCCATAATAACCGACCGACGCGACGCACAAATGATGAAGCACGGTATGTACAAATCGTCGGAGCGGAAACGGGCTACTATTGTCTCCTGAAATTAATTGAATATCCGCCGCTGTTAAGTCTAAGACCAAGCAGCCGACGCCTACGACCGGGGGTAAGGGAGTGGGGAGATGGGTGGTGGGTAATACCAGGCTTGCGTCGCATCATCCATTAAGGATTACTAATTTCTGTCAAGTGCACGTTCGGTTTTCGCTCGCTCGGATGTCTTGCGAGGAATCCTCGAGGAATCCCCGAGAAATCGTTAATGAGAGTCTACGGTCGTACGGTATTTCAATTAAACTTGGCGCTGCGGTTGTATGAACAATCGCGACCGAGAACAAATAGTAATTAGAGGGAATGTTCCCGAGATCCGACAGCTTCTCGTGATTAATGCAGTTATAATTTCTTCGACCAGCTTCAGTCGTACTGAGCGTCCGTTACCCCTGCACTTTTACTTGTCTCGCGCAGCGCGCTTTACGTTATGAAAATCTTACGATCGTCACGCGGACTGACGAATACGAGCAACTTCGTTAACGTCTCAGTTAGAACTGTGCGAAATTGATAAATGAATCGTTCGAAAAAGGAGGATCATTGTGCTCTTCATCGCGAAGACCAGCCAGAAATCAACAGCCCGCGATGCATTCCGGGTGTCGAGGCACACAGGGTGAACACGGTTGAACGCGTTGATACGCACGGTGAAGGGGCTAGCCGACGCGAGAACGTTTTTTTTCTCTCGCTAGCAGCCCAAGTCCCCGTAGTCCTGGAAAGATTTCCACGCGGCAGAAAGGCCGAGGATAGTAGCGGGGCGTGGAAATCAGAACGGCGGACCGTATCCGTGTCCGCGTACCGAGAAGGGATTGGGTATTGTTTCGGTCCATTGTTTCCCAAACAAACGGCGTCCACGTTGTTTCGTCAGGAGATATTATGTTCAGCCAGACAGGCAGGACGAACAGGAAATGGACTGCTGTCAGTTTTACTCTTCGTGATAAATACGAGCCCGTCGCCGACGCTCGCGCCCCGTCCACCCCCATAATTCCAACTGTCTCTGGCCCCGCCGGCATCGAAAATCCTTTGATTTCTTGCGTATAAACACGATCAAACGTGGCCACCGTTGCTGGATGGCACGATTTAATGTATTTTAAGTCATCTCCTCTTGAATTAATGAATATTGCACCCTCATTACGCGGCCGTTTTACGGTGAAAGGGGAAACAAGGCTTTGAAAGGCGTTACACGTTATTACGAGGGGATGCACGCGCGAAACGAATTTTCTAGCGCTTTTGGGAACAAGAGGGGACATACAGGCACCTTTGATTGCGCCGAAGGAGATTTTAAGGAAATGCGATTGTATACAGGGAGCTGTAACTTTTTTTGTGGCCTGAAAATTTAAAAATTACGCCTTCGTTTGAAGCGCGAGTTTCATTATAATATTTTGTTAACTTCCCTTTTTGGTAGAAACTGTGGATCGTTATTAGTCCTGCGTTGAACGAGGCACCCCCCCGTCGCGTCTAATATTTGAGAGATCTTTTTATCGCCGCTGCAACGAGAAAGGGATACAAAAGCCACGCGAAAGGCACACGGGTACACGGAACTCTTTCTGAAGAATCCCTCGGGACGAAACGATTTTTTTCCCTCGGCGATGGCTTCGGCGGAAGACAATAGCGGCGCGTTTCCATTGCTTACACCGCGGCCTCCCTTCCACTGCTAGCAGGAGATTTTAAAGGCGCGGGCGCTTCATGAAATTCAGCGGCGCACCGTTTTTTAACCGAGCCTCGAACTGCCGGCCGCGATAAAGAGGAGCCCGGATTTCTGGGACATCAATCGCCGTGATCTTGGCGGGAATTTCTTTAAATTCTTTGTCTTCCTTCGGGGTTTATAAAAATTCACGCCCGGGAACAAGGCGAAGGAACTGCAGTCGAATTTACATACCCCCGGGCCCACCGACTTTATGGAAACGTTACAGCATCTTCTCGCTCCCCCCTATCCGCATTTAAATCCTATTGCCCCAAGTAAAATAATTCAACGGCGCGCTCCCGAGGATACGTCAATTATGCAAAAAGTGAGAATCTCCATCGGCCGTCGGTTCTTCATTCTATTACCGGGACAGATAAAGAAGCCTTCGCCACAAGTCCGCCAGTATTTACTACAGATTCTCGCCGCGGCGAAACAATTTATTCCCCGCTGGGTTCCCTTCTGAAAGTCAACGGTACCGCATTCTCGCCGGATCCACCCCTCTAATATTCTCTTTAAGTGTCTTTTTAAAATTGTAATAAACACTCCCCCTCCTTTAAGCCTCCCCCTTTACGAAAAGCCTGCAACTCTGTTGGTGAACAGTTCTCTTTAAGTATCTTCAACATTCCTCGCTCAATTTCAGTTTCCTCCATGCATACTTGTCAGTCGCTTAGATGGGACTAATTGATCAGACGATATGCCCAGTTGCTACAATGTACGTTTCCTCTATCATCTCTGCTGTCTTATTATAAGGTTCCTGCAACTGGCACGCCGAGGTATCTATGTGATTTGCTTCACACTAAGCCCTCTATGCATTCTAGATCTACATAGATGCTGTCTAGATTTCTGCGTGCCTCTCCGTGATACTTGTAAATTCAATGCGCCTATTCCCTACACATCCTCCTATTATTGCAATTCTATTTCTCCTAATGTACGCTCTCGGCCGTTGTTTACTTCCTTTAAACATAGGTAGTGTTAGTTTTTTCATCCTCTCACGGTTTCTTTAACTCTTCCTTGATCTTTCCTTCTTTACTACTTCCTTGGGTTTTAGGGTATCTCTATTATTTATTGGGCTAGGTAGTAGAGCAGCATTTTAATTTGTAATTGAAACGGTGTAACAAAGGCATATAGTATTATTATTATTATACAAGTAACTGAATGGGCGAGGATTGTGTTTCTACCTCAAAGATCAAGGAATCCGTCCCTCTATAATTTTGCAAGATGCATCTACGCAATAGCTTTGAGTTATCAGGAAGACGATGCTCGATGGACGAGCTTCAAAGTGACAAAGCTTCCACAAAGTATCCAGCCCAGATGGAACGAATTTTTCTTCAGCGAAGTCTGCCGGGAGGCAATAATAAAGGGACGAGAGTGGCACCCCGTTCTGAAGCCGGAGTTTTACGGGTTACATTATTATTCCGCTGAAGGCGAACCGCCGCGGATGGCCGCTCCGTCGCTCCACGAAGGCGAAGACGACGTTTCTTCGCGCGAGACGCAGTTTCGGTTTCACGGCGCAGGGGAAAGGACGGTTTACGATTCATAAGACAACTCGGTGGATTGAATTAAGCGAGCGGTGCGACAGCTGCCAGTCGGTTCCTGGTCTGTCCGCGCACCCACCGCGAATCTGCATAATCCCGTTCACGTCGACGATTCTAATTGGCGGATTGTTTCAATCTCTGTCGCCGCGAATATTTGCATTGCTGCTCCACTCGCTTCCATCCAGCGTTCTCCCTCGCTCTTCCCGCTCCCACTGTTCCACGGCCCCCGCCCCTTCCCCCGGCCCCGCCAACCCTTCCGCTCGTTCTTTCCAACGAGCTTCCTTCTTCAACCCCATCTTCGCGCACCTTCATTTCCAGCTTCTCCTCTACTTTAGCCTCTTCCTTACGTAGCTCGTTCATTTCTCCCTCATCCCTCTTTTGTCATTTTCTACCCTTCCACGCATCTTCAATTTCCTTCGATCCTCGTCTCCTGCATACCCAGCCTCCTGGAGAGCCTCCCCTCTTCTTTACGTATCTTGTTTTCTTATCCCCCCCCCATTGCACGCGTCATCTTCGTTCTTGTAGACGTTCCTCCTGCCCGATTATTTCCTCGACTTACAGAAGCGAAGAGCTCCCCAAAATAACGCGCGTCATTTAGTCGCAGAACTATAAAAGTTGTCGGGCAATAGTGGCTTCATCTTATTCCCCCGGAATTCAAGCATTCCCGCAATTACCTGGCAGTGTATTTACCCTTCAACAATCTTCAACAATCTCACGATAGGGAAGTAGAAGAACCGAGAGGGCAATGAAACAGAGAAAGGGCAAGATGGTATATTGGAAATGTGTTTGGTCATCGACGCACGCGATCCCGACGAATATCCAGCTCTTTCTTCACTCCTCACGCACGACACACGTCCTTATTTCCCCTCTGTGTAACGCCGATCCCTTTACTGTCCGCATAAACATTTTTATTGCGCGACGACTCCCGACGCAAAACGATCTCGCTTTACATAGAGAGGGAAAAAAAAAAATGTCAGTCGCAGCAGAAGCTGGCTATTTTTTTTACGGTTGAACTCTCTGCGTAATTCGAACGGCCCTCTCTGTGCGTTCGCAAAAGAGTGCAGGGAACGGAAGACACGAAATATCTGGCTGAGGGTGTGCAGCGCGCAACGATACGGCGATAAGGAGTTTCCATTAGTCCCTGGGCAAGAATTCGTGGTTGTAACGCGATAGCTCCAGCTAAGAGGCAAGTGATTTTAACGCCCCCGCGGGTGCACGAATTGCGGTGTGATTGCTTACTGTCAATGACTATGGACGTCCACGGAAATCGATCGATTTGAAGAAGAAGTGGAGGAATCGCGGCCAGGTGACGCGATACACTTTCTTCTTATTTAATTTTCTGTACCACAGACGAGGGAAACAATTGGAAGTTTGTTTAAGTTACTGCTAAGGAAACCCATGTACTGTAGTTGTAATTTGAAAATGCAGAGGATATCGTTGAAAAGGAGTGGCGCGAAAAATGAGATTAATGTAAAAAGAGCTTTGGAAAGAAAAACTATATTTTATTCTTTAAATCAATTTTTATAACGACCTAATTAATTTTATTGAATTTGTATTAAAAGTATTTTTACCCGTTCAACTCGCCCCCCCCCCCCCCCAAAGATCCAAAGATTAAATCCTGTGCCCGCAACTGCTGAAAAGGCTAAAGTAATTTTGATTTTGATTGACCGACGTTACTGATACAATGCACTTTTTTTTATTGCTAACAAACTGCTATAAAATCAAGTGTTTCTTCAAATTTCAAAGCTGGATGTTGTAGTATGAAGATTTACCTTTCTTTTAGTCACAATAGTGGAATCGAATATTTGCAAATTAGCTGATTTTCAGACTATTACAAAAAATTTGCATTTTCTTGAATCTGAAAAATCTCGGGGAATCGTGAGCCACTTTATAAATTGAATAAAAATGACAATGCTTGTTAGAAAATGTTTATTCACACACACACACACACACACACACAAGCATTTTTGTACCCCTTTTTTTGACTTTTTAGAGTCAGTGGGTCATGAAACGTCGAGAATTGCAAAAAAACCGGGGGGTCATTTTTGACACGATCTACATACTTTCCCTCTGTTATATACATAACAGTCGGGAAATTAAAATTTATATTGTGCTCAAATATTACATAAACAATCATAAAGAAACATCAAACACGTGAGGTTAGCTCTTTAAATGTCAAGAATCGAGTGGCTCACAATTCCCCGAACCATTATTTTTACAACATGGCCACAAATAAATAACACAATGCTAACTTAATGCCAAATTTCTTTATTATTTCGAAAGCTTGAAGTCACACGAGTATTATAAAAATAGTTACCTGCGTGGATTCACAGAAAAGTGTCACAATAATAGACCACACGCGAAGTGAAAATAATACTTCGAGATCAGCCAATTTTTATCTGTTAACAGAGCAAAGTAACGATGCGGGTGCGTACGTTCACTGATCGTGGAAATATTAGCTTATCATAAGACAAGTAAATAACAGTTGTTGGCAGCTGTCATTATTCACTAGGGAAAAAAACATGGCGCTGGCTCACGATTCCCCGTGGCTCACAATACCCCGACTTCCCCTATATATTAAGGATAATGCAATAGAGTAGAGTTTTAAGCAACGTTCATAGATTTCTACGTATATAGTAATCCTTTGTCGTTTTTATTTGTCTAAACTGAAACGCGATGAAGTGATAATCAGTACTGTCGCGTGGAAGAAAACACGCGGTTCAAAGCACCGTGCAGGTTCCGTGCACAACCTTCGGGGTTGTGTGATAAATTAATATCGGACACGCGATACACGCTTGATACTCGCGTTGTGTGCCAATATTGAATTCATTTCGTTTGTACCGCCCGATTTTTTCTATTTATTCCGCCACAGCAATTTCACATTTCCCCATAATTACAGCGAACGCGAGTCGATTCGGCGGTCCATATATTTCCCTATAAAAATGTATGTGAAAATATATTAAATTAAGATAACCAACGCTCCTACAAGTTCGAAAGTCATCTCTACCCTTAACCGTAAGCCATGTTTCCAAAACGAAGAAGAAGGCCCCTCCGCGTAACTCCTGCATCGTTTCGCGTCGAAAATGTTTCGTTCGTACTTAAGAGAACTAACTCCATACGGTAACTAGTGCAGCAGTTTCGTCCTTCGCGCGGTACCATTTCCTTCAACCACGATACTCGACACCAAGCTACAGAACAATCCATCCCTCCCCACGTGTGTTTCACTGGAATATTACCTAAACATTTCGAGAGTCGAGTTCCAAGTGGCATTCTTAAACAGCAACACTTGGGGGGGGGGGGGCAACTACCCCTAACCACCGAAATTCCTCAAACACCACTACCCCATGCATCATAGAGAACCAGCCACTTCGCGGATGGCACCAGAAACTCATTGGAACTCACACGGAATAACGTCACTTGCGGGATGGGCCAATGGACAAGGGGCGACAAGAAGGAGAGGCTGCGGGGCCAGCGGACGATCGAGGGGGTGCGCCGTCGATCGGCGAACAGCGGGGAATGGAAGGAATCGTGTGCCAGGTAGGACTCACCTGTACGCGCGGCGACAGGTTGCTCGGCGGCAGGAGTTCCCGTCCGGACGTGTGGTCGGTGATCCAGGAGGGATAGCGATCCACGGATCCTGCAGGCGACACTGGTAGCGTCGCGTGCTGCCCGTGCCAGCAAATGAGATAATAATCGGAGGACTCAGTCACTCGTCGTCGGGCACCGTGGTAGGCAGCGGCGGTAGGGTGGTTGTTCGGCGGCGGTGCTGAAAGTGGGGGTTGTATTCCATCCCTGGCGACCGTCGGCGACGAGAGTGCGAGTGACGGACAGAGAGGGAACGGCGGCCGTCGGTGCAGGGCCGCGCGGCGGTGCGAGCGAGACGGGTCTCGGTGGGGGGGCGAACGGCAGCGGGAGGAGGGCTGGAGGCAGAGGGTGGTGGTTTTTGAGATGATCCGGCCAATCTGCGCATCATTTCCCCGATGCACCCCCGCGCCGCGGCAAACCGGCGCGGATTCCGCACAACCGCAAGCACCGTGGAAGCCCTGTTGAATGCCACATTTTCGCGGCGCGGATGGAAAGAAAGGGACGCTCCGGCTACGTTCGAGGAAGATCGCGGATAAGGGGGTGGGGAGCGGGCGGGTAACGGGGAAGAGGGTGGAAAAAGGAACGAGAAGGAGAGGAAGAGGGCGGCACTAAAATGGGGGAGAGAACACGAGAGGGAGAGGGCTACAGCCGTACCCTGCCACGGGGATGGAAAAAAAAAGAAGAAGTGGAAAACAGATATAGGCAAAAGAGATTCTTTCCCTGCCGCCCGCGTCTGTCCCCGACCTCTTTTCTCTCCCCCTTTTGGTACCTGTCTTCTTCGTGTACTCTTTCGGCGTACGGACGTATCGCGGGATATGTTTACATTGCCGGGGAAGAATCTGCTACGCGTTCACGACTGGGATATCGATCTTTAATGCACGCCGCAATTGAAACGCGCGTGCCATGGTGAGTTTATCTTAGGCGGGAGCCGTTTGTTCGCGGTGGGATTAAGTGGAACGGTTTAAGTGGTATGAGAACGGCGAGTGCAGACGTAGCTAGTGGTACGAGTCAATCGTTTCGCGTGCACGTTACGCCTTCCCGTTATAAGCACTGAGAAAACGTCCTTTTAGCGTGGCATTCCTATTCGCAGCCCCTTCTTTAGTTAACGCAACGATCAGTGGTCGAATTCGATGCGCAGATTTCGAATAATTTTTGGCAGCGTATGTTCTTGTTCATTTTTAATTATTCAGCGAGGCATGTTGTCGTCAAGGGCGAATGATGCGAGCTGAAAGTTTTTATAGTAGATAACGTACGGTACAGAGGACGCCGAGCAGATTTTCTTCGACGAGCGGAATTCTGCGAGCGGATAAATGACGATGGGGTTCGGCGCGATGGATTCGATTCAGAATTTAAAGGATTTCGAGGGATCCCTCGCTGCCTCGAACGCAACGGGCGCGTTTTGTTAAGCCGCGAACGGGGACATACGGTGAGCGATGTAGCTTTCAATGGACGAGGGATCCACGTACACGCCTGCATAGATACGCACTGTGCGTGCTTAATTTTCGCATTAGCTCCGCCCGCCCATCGGCCGTATAAAGAATTAAACAAAGCGATCCGAGATAACGGTCGCATTCACTGGTGTCCGCGAGAAGGTTGTACAGAGCTCCCGTTTGTCGTTAAGAAGACATTCATTTAAACGCTTTTACGTGAACAATGCTGGAAGATTGGGAACATTCGGGGATGACGCAAGAATTACAGCCGCCGGAATATTGATAACGTTGATTGCGCGTACAACGCCGTCAACATTTATTATTCACCGAGACTTCGCGCGACGCACGGATTATCCTCGGTAACATGTTTCACTCCATGTAGAAGTTAGATGACCGTTCACATCACACCCTGAAACGGTGCTAATTGGCCCGTTGCGGGGGGTAATATGCGAAAGCACTCGTAACACTCCTCACACAGCCCTAAGCCAGACTTGCTTCCGGTTCTGCTTCGACGTACCCAGAAACCAGGATTAAAGTTCACTTAATTCCTTCTGTTAATTCTCCTTCAAAGTCGGACAGTGAAAATCATTTGGCCGTAAAGAATCCACTTGAATACGTTTGCTGGAATAGGTACACTTTGATGCTCGATAAAAGGGAAACATTTGTTTCCCTTGGAATTCTTGCCACGTTACTAGAAGTGAGCGAAGGTATATTTGTGGCAGCTCGGTGGAAAAATGTGACCCTCGGAATTACGGGACGATGCCCTATTGGATCTCATTGTTCAGGTAATAAGCAAGCTCGTGGCGATCGACGAGAAATAAGGTCAACCCGCATGAACATCGCGCCGCACAATAGGATGGGTCAGGGCATAACGATTCTAACTAAACGCTCGGAATTCCCAAAAGGCCGCGGTACCCCGGTGGTCCAGGAAAGCGTTTTACCTAGCGGACAAACGCTGCACTTAAACCCTTGACTTTGACGTGCCGGCGATTCCTTCTTTCACTCGCTGTCCTCGTTACGATTACATTGTCGATGCTTCCCTCGAGCCTCACAATTCGAGCGTGAATTCCAAATTGAACGCAGCATCGTACCTTACGTTCTCGCGTGAGGTTCTTTTAAAGAAAAGAAGAAGTAAAGGATCCACGGTCAAATCTAAAAATGCCGCCTCCGCGATCTTGTCCCCGTTAGAACCGAAGAATGCTTAATCGAACACGATTTCAAGAGAGCCGGGCGGGGGAGGTGGGGGGGGGGAGGAGAGGGGATCGCGATGAAAGTATGACGATTTGAAATCGATGATCTTCAATCGCGGGAGGTGAAGGCCACCCCAGAATCCAGAAGGGTGCTCCGCCCCCCGGGCAAGTACCCCAAATTTAAATCGTCGCTTCCAACGACACCGGTGAATCTCCTCTGGGCGATGGGCGAGAGAATCCGTAGTGTAGGGGGGGGGGGGTGGGGTGGGGTGAAAAGAGGCGCTGGAGGGTAGGGGAGGGGGCACGGGGGAAACAATTTACCCGAAATTCGCCTCGTCGCGTTTGGCGACTGGATACACTCTTATTTGTCCCCTCGGCAATCTGTCGACTCCGAGCGCTCAACCCCTTCTCCTCGTTTCCTCTTGGTCCTCCGCCGCCTTTCCAGCAACCCCTTCAACCTCGATCCCTCCGCCAGCCCGCACGCCCCCCCACCCCCCACCCCCCGCCCGCCCTTCCCCTCCTCCTCTATTCCCACCTCCTCTCCCGAAGCGCGAAACCGCGAAGCCTCACGGGAATTTTAAACACCGGTGATTCGTCGGTGTTCCTCCAGGGTCTCCCTCTCTCGCTCTCTTTCTCCCCGTGTGCTTTTCCTTTTACCCCCTCTGGCTTCCTTTTTTCTTTTTTTTTTCCCTCCTCTGTGTTCGTTCACTGTTCCTCAGCCTCGAGCTTTTTCTTTCGTTTTTCAAGCACCGTCCCTTTCCGTTCAGACCGGAATGCCTTCCCTCAGACAACGAATCGTCGTCGTCGAGACACTCGCGCGCTTCCCATGCCGGCATCTGCCGTAACGTTCGAATTGTGCGCAGCTTCTCCCGGCGACGTGAGAAAATCGCGATCCGCGGCCCCGTGGATGCCGTTGTCTTTGGGGTTGCCGGGGGCGGGGGGGGGGGGCGGGGGGGAGGGAGGAGGTTGGGGTGGCGAGAGGGATGGAGAAGGACGCCTCGACGTTGACGCGCCCCTCGTTCAGGGGCTAAGGGTGCTTCAACCGAGGTACTTACGCACTGGTAATCTTATAACGAACGTGGCCCGCGAATTAATCCGTTTGTTAGGATCGGGCCGGGGGGTCTGAATCGCGACTGACACACACCGTAGTTGAATCGATATCGGGAGCGTGCATCCTCAAGTCCTGACCCTTGGGGCGCCCCGTCTCATTGGCTGGCGTGACCGAAAGTTTCTAATCCGGTGTTTGATCATTACTAATGCCGTCAGCGCGTGCAGGCTTTAGATGAGAATCTCGGTAATGGGATGCGAAGCATTGGATTATAGTGTTCATTCATCCCCTTCGCACGGCTAGAACATCTCGAGAGCATTCAGAAAGACCGGCCGGCAGCGAAATCGCAGAATTAGCCGGCTCGATTTCGGACCGAAATAAGATAGGTCATTAAAACTGTGTAAGTACCAAAAGTAGTACAGGCGTAAATGCTGCATAAATTATCGTCTTCACTACCTCTAATCCACTGAGTTCTTTTATTTTTTTTTCTTCAAAACAATCCCCGAGCGAGCGCAGGTACGACGAAGTCTTGGGAGGATGCAGGAAAGGAGGCGAAAGGGGCGCGAAGAGTAGCATCGGTGAAACAACGGGTCGGCGGCCCTTTAAATCCGAGACACGGCCGGCATTCCATCAAATCGAAATTCATCTAACGGGTAGAAGGGCGGTAAATATAGCCGCGTTGTTGCGCATCTGCTTTCGCGAAAGAACGGAACGGTTAGGAAAAGGGCGAGAGATGAGGAATCACTCGAATCGGCGGGAGCTCACGGCGGGGCGTGTAATATTCCCGGGAAGTAAAGCTCCCGAGAATTTCAAGACCCCTCCCCCACCGTCAGCCCCCTGTGTGTCCGTCTCCCAGTCCCGCTACCGACCTCCCGCCCCTCCCGTTCCTCTGCCACCACCCAGCAGGCAGTGGCAGCCACCCCACCGACTACGAAGGGATGCAAATAACTGGTGATAACAACAGATAGCTCCGCCGGCACGGCTGACTCTATATCTGTGTCGGTGTACCACTACGCGCCGGTGGTTTAGGTTTCAGGGGCGCGGGGGGGAGGCCGAGGAAAAGAGCTGGCAAGAGGAGTAGCAGCCGGCAGGAGAATGGGACGGTGGGGTGGGGGGTGGGGGGGGGGGAGGTTGGGGGGGGGACGATCGCGGCGGGAAAGAGAGACCGGGGGAAGCTCGAAGAGAGACACGACGGAAGATGAAGAGAGTACACAGAGGGTGGCCGTCGGTGGGAGTGAAGAGGCCGGCAGAAATCGTAGAGCAGCGAGAGTCAGAGAAGCGACGGGGGCCTGGGGGTTGCGGGCAGGGGTGGTAGGCAGTAGTAGTAGTAGTAGTAGCAGTAGTAGCAGGGGGAGGGGTGACAACAGAAACCGGGTGGAAGGCAGAAACGGTGGAAAGGGTAGGTTCTCTCTGCTGGAGATGGAGATGGGTGGAAAGAGTAGAGCGACAGAGAGCCGAGGCACGGATAGAAGGAGAAAGGCGGGAACGAGCGAGCTTAACCGGAGAAACGGGACGGATAGAAAGAGACATGGTAGAGGAGAATGAGAGAAAAGGGGGTTGGTAAGGGTGAGAGAGAGAGAGAGAGAGAGAGAGAGAGAAGGCCGATAGCGGCAGCGGTCCGAGGAAAACGGTGATACGGTGCGGTGTGTGGGGTGGCGCGAAGGGGGGTACGCGCGCGCGAGGGTGGCGGGCCGGCGAGGAAAGGAGAGGAGGAAGCGGAGGGACGTCACTCGCTGTCGCATCGAGCGCGAGCGATGAGTGGCGCGCGCTCGCTCGTCTTTTGTTTGCGATACGATGCGACTGCCAGCCTGGTGACAGCGGTGACGGCGCGGGGGTGGTTCGAGGAGGAAACGGACCGGTTGGCGGGGAGCGGGGGGGGGGGGGTGGGTCGTGGGGGCGACGCGGCGGGGGGGGGGAGGAGGGGGACCGACGACAGAGGGGCGAGGGAGAGGAGCCGAGAGCTGCGCCGCGAGGATGAGAGAGGTTGCGGGTGGGAGAACTCTGCTGGGTACCGGGTGAGAATCACAGAGCTACGCTACACTTAACGCGACCCATGCGTACATATGTTACGCGGATGAGCCGTACGTACAGAACACGTATGTACGTACGTACGTACACGAGCGCTGATACGCGCGCGTAAATTTCTACTGGCGGCTGGCTGGCTGTATTGGGGCCTTGTTGTCAGCAGGTTGCCGGATGCACATCCACCTACGGATGGTCTCCTCTCCTCTGCTCTACTCCGCTTTGCTTTACCTCGCCAGCAACACACGTCCGACTTTCCACGTGTGTGCACGCCGCGGGTGTATCGGGGCTAGGCAACACAACTGCCCGGCGTACACGACGTTTTGGGGATAATCGTCTCTCCACTGTCGCGCGCGGCACTATTGGATCAGACAAGGGGTGAATGCCGCGGGATCGTAAGAACAGAGCCGGTGGAAGCAGGAAAGTCGGATGCTCCGGTGACAGGGAGCGATTGGCAATTTCAGATCTACCTCCGACACCGGCGAATTTCGAATCGACTGGCCAACTCGCTGGTCGCCCAGAGATATCAATGACCGCACGAAGGGTGCACGAGTTTTATCTAGTGGCCTCCTAAACAGAGCATGCTCGAGGGAAACGAAGACGTAGCGAAGATCTTCTACTCTCAAAGCATTTACCGAGCATTAATTGCCAGTCAGTGAAGAAAATGTACTTTTACCGTAAACTTGGGCAACATTGGCATGTTTTCGGAACATTTTGCAATATAATATAAAAATTAACATTTTTACATTTGCTTCAAGTATCCTATCATAACATTGCATTGTTTGTGATTGTGCTACAAGTGGCAAAATGCATAAAAAAAATTTCGTTATCCTTCTTTAATACATGTTAAATACCTGCCAATGTTACCACTGTAATCGGGAAATAGTGGCACATCATATATAAATAGCACTAAAAAGTTAAAGTTTTACCACATCCGAACTTACAGTAACACTTAAAAAAAAAAAAAAAATATATAAAATAGAGTGCATTGAACATGAAAAGAAACAAATTTAAGTAAACTGAGGGAACATTGGCATCTACTTAACATCTATTAAAAAGCGGAAGGAAAAAAATTGTATGCATTTTCACACTTGTAGTACAATCACAAACGATACAATGTTATAATATAATACCTAAACCAAATTTAAAAATGTTAATTAAAAAAATATAAAAAATAACAAATATATAAAATAGAGTGTATTGAACATGAAAAGAAACAAATTTATTTTTTTTAATTAACATTTTTAATTAGAAGAGATGATATGATTTCGGCGCACTGGTTCGGTCTATTAAACAATTAAATAAAAGCTGTTTTGCAATTTTAAGAATTTTTATCAAATTCCAACGTTTCGGTCAATGATTATGACCATTCTCAAGGAAAGTTAGACAATTTAAACAATCATCACGTTCATTGCTGGGAACGTGCGACGCACGAGTCGGTTAACCGGTTAACCGCTTAGCCGGAAGTCATATCATCTCTTCTAATTAGAACAATTTTTACGGTCGAAATTCAATCTATATTATTTAACATTTTCAAATTTGGTTTAGGTATTATATTATAACACTGCATCGTTTGTGATTGTACTACAAGTGTGAAAGTGCATACAATTCTTTTCCTTCTCCTTTTTAATAGATGTTAAGTAGATGCCAATGTTAACCCATACTGCCAATGTTGCCCCAGTTTGCGTTACATATTATGTACACATCAAACTGCAGAGAAGAGCGTCAGCTCCGCACGGAGTGTCTGTCTATTGCACGGGAACTTCTACTGACCGAGAACGCGAGTTCCTTATTCCCCTTATTGGTCAGACATCCTCTACTTTCAACAGTCATAAGTAATCATACTTAATACATACATAGCAGTAGAATTACAATCTCTCCAACGATTAAATAGAATCATCATTGCCATCGTCCGCTTTCGCAATATGTAATCGTCAGCGATCGTGGACGCAGACGCAAAGGCTCCCTTATCGGACGTTTATTGTCAACAGGGCTGTTTGCGGGCAGAACAAGAGACACGCCAGCATCTATATTTGTCCTCTCCGTATGTCGGATCCTCCCTCTATTAATTCCCGCAACGCGTCAGCGCCGCTCGCGTTCTATTTCAAGCGGCACGCGAGGAGATCGCGAATTTCGCGCGCGCGGAGGACTCGTTACCATTGTAGCCCCGCGATTACACGGCCCGA